>BQNB010009878.1:39313-66813 GCA_026074375.1 Tanacetum coccineum
TATAGCAGCACATAGTTATGGTGATAGTTTTTTAAGCTGTGTATGCATATTTATTTTTTTAAACCGTGTATGTATATTTGTTTCCGGTTTTTATTTTCCATTTTTTTATTTTGAAAAGTTGTTCAACCATGTTTTGATAAGTTTAATTTATTAGTTTCTAAATTTTTAATTTTTAAGTTTTCAAGATTTAAGAATATGAATACACCCTTTTATGGATGGTAACATTTAACAAGAAAAATCAAAAAATGCTACACAACAAAGTAAAAAATGTCAACTTTGACACATTTCCAATCAGTTGTCTCTTTTATAAATTAATCTCTTTTTGGCAAGGAAAAGAAAACAACACATTAACTGTACTCGGTGTCCCCTAGATAGGGGTGTTCATAATTCAGCTAATACCTACAAAATTGAATCGAACCAAAAAAGCCGATCTGAATCGAACTTGTAACCAAAACGAGTTTGTAAAAAAAATCGAACAGAATAAAATATATGGTTTTTGGTTTTAATATGGTTTGGCAATCTAAACTAAAAATCAAGCCATAAACTAAATTCACACACACACACACGCACACGCACACGCACACGCAAACGCTAACACGAAAAGAATATAATTTTTAAGTAGACCAACGCAAACACAAACGCACAACGCACTTGCACACCGCCTCGCCACTAGGCGCCCACTAGCCCACGCCCACGACCACCGCAACACGCACAAACTATAACAATATATAAATAACAATCATATAAATAATAGTATCTAAATATATACCACAAGTAAAGTATAAACGAATTACATACCTATATATAAGATAACAGTATATAATATAATATATATATATAATATATATTATAGATATATAACGTATAAGTGGTATATATAAAAAACCTATTAGATTTATATAAAAATTAAAAAAATATATATAATATATAAATACGTATATATATATATATATATATATAATTCGTATAAATATTACTAACGTATATATATAAATACTATATACCGATAGTCTGATATGCTAGTATAATATATATATATATATAAAAAAACGTTAAAAACATACTTAAATATACGTTATATACGTATATATAAATACTTAAAATTATATATAACTGACTATATACGTATAATAAAATCAAAATTATAAATATACATATATAAAACCTATCAACACATCAATTCATAACCCTACACACAAAACACAACTACACAACACCACCCTAACACAACAAAACACTCACACCCCCAACATACAACGACACACCACACCTACAACACTACCACACACACACACCACAACACACATCTACACTACACTCACCCTACACACAGCACACACAACACACACACTACACTACACACCACGTTCACACTTCCCTCACATACGACCTGACACAGCCCGCACCAACACACCCCTACACCTAAACACACCTACACCGACCATCCTAACACACGACACAACCGACACTACACATACAACCCTCCGAAAAACACCCCCACCGACACAATAGTGAAAAAAAAAATAAAAAATTATAAAAAAACACCTACACCTAACCATACAAGCACACACTACTACCCACAGACACACACTCAACTCACCGACACACACACAACGACTCACCCACACACACACACACTACCCACTGTTACCTCCACCATACACACCACGACACACCACACAACACCAACGACACACACACACACACACACACCTATCCACATACATCACACCTAACTCACACCAAACACTAACAACCACCCACACACTCCTACACGATACACTTACACCCACACCACACACACAACACCACACACCTACACACCACTACACACACACACCACTCCCTACCACACCACCAAACTACCTACACACACACACACCTCCACACACACACCTCGCACACACTACTCTCCACAAACCACTTACACCACCAACCCAAACACCAAACTCTACACACACACAAACAACACACACACCACGCTTGACACAACACTCACAACTACTACCCACTCCCTCTGATACACACACCTTAAGTACACTACACTCAATACACTCATCAAACTACACCTACACACCCCTACCACACACCCCCTACACACCCCCCTACACCCACCCCCCCCCACACACCCCCTACAAACACACTACGCATCACACCCACACAACACATCTACACACACACACACACACACACACACATAACACACACACACACTACTCACAGCTCACACACTACACCCACCACCCGACACATCACCTAACCCCTACACACCACATCCACAATACACTAACACACACACAACACACACACACCATCAACACTACAACCTCACACAGCACACACACCCACACCGACACCCGAACACACACGCACCCCACACACACAACACAACACACACCCACACCTAATCCCGACAACTAACCACACCCTACACCTAACACACTCACACAGTACAAATCGACCTACACACACTACAACCACTACCTACACCACACACACTCTACGACACTCACACCTCAAACATCACCACCTCACACCACACACACAACAAAACAACAAACTAAACCACACACACCCAGCACCAGCACAACACATCCCACACACCCACCACAAACCTACACAACTCACACTACACTAGCACACACTCACAACACCTACACCACACATACACAATATATATACACACACCCCCTCCCAAAAACCCCCCCCCACACACACAACATCACACACACACACACACAGACACACACAACTCACACACCACACACTAACAACATTTATATAGTTTTTAGAGGGGGTGGTGTGGTGTGGGGTTTTGGTTGTGTATTAGTTGTTTGGTTTTTTTAGTTGTGTGTAGTAGTGTTTTGATTTGTGTTGAGAATGAGTTATATTTTATATATTATTATATATATTAAGATATATGTAAAATAATATACTATAATATATAATATCTATATATATACGTATACGTGTATAAATAACACCACACACACACACCAACACACACCCCCACACCGACACAAAGCAACTCTACAACACACACACCACACCTACACACACCACCCACACCACATCACTCAATCACCACCAACACTCTACCACCACACACCTACACCACACACCACCACACCACACACCCCTACACACACACCTACCCTACTCTTACTACCACACACACACCTACACTACACATCCTACACACACCTACCACAACAACGACACCACACACCTACACAACACCCAAATACACACCTACACACACAAACATCAACGCTACACAACACTATCCACTAAACCTACACACACACACACACACACCACACCTACAAACCCAACGACCAACTACCCACACAACACACCACACACCTACACACACACACACACACCACATACACCCCTACACACACACCACACACTCCTACACACACATCAACACTATACACACATCACAACACTAACACCTAACACACACACACAACAACACCTCACACACCTAACACTCCCATACACACACCCTACACACCCAGTTACACACACCTACTCATCCTACACACACCAACACACATACACACACCTACACACCACACACACCCAGACACGCACCTAACACACACCCTTACACCCCTACACACACCCATAACACACCTACGACACTACACACTCCTATACACACACCACACACTCCACAGCTAACACACACTCAAAACGACAACACACACTACACACTACCCACACACACCACTACACACTAACCACCAGCACCCAACCTACAAACCATCAAACCCACCGCACCACCCACCTACACACACATAAAACACACCCAATACACGAACACACACTGACGACAACCTTCACACACTACACACCCCTTCACTCACACCACACACGCTACCACACACACACAACACCTCCACACCACACACACTACACACAAACACACAACAGCACACCACACTACTATTCCACCCCCCCCACAACTTACCCCAGTCACAAAAACCTGTTATCCCCATGTCCCCCCACTACCCATAATCCCCCCAATCCAAACCCCACCCCACACCCCCGAACACACCCCCCAAAGGCAATAAAAAAAAACACATACGCGCCACCATAAATCGACACTACAAAATGTGTAACTCCCAACTAAACCACTACCCACCAAAGTCCACCGACCCAACATAAAAATCCACCCCAAGACCTACAAAAATACACAAAATACCCCCCCAACCACACGAAAAAATCAATCTCATAACCTCCACACCCCCCCCATCACAACTCACCTCCCAAGACAAACTCCCCCCAATATCGCGCTCACCATAAAAAAATCATCAACAAACTACAACAATACACGTAAAATAAACACACAAAAGAAACTCACCCCGAAACCACCCACCCACACACGTATTAAACACACCATTACCCCAGACCTACATCCATCACGCGACATAGCCAACGTCCAAAGAAAACAATGAAAACACTTAATTGTAAAAGAACAACTACTGTAAAAAATCCCCGACACTGTCAATGTCAAGAAATAAATACTTAATAGAAATAGAACATTACCCGCACAACTTTTTGGTCCATAGATATAGTTTGGATTTATGATTTTTCCTAACTATAGTACCGACAGTCCAAAAATTAGTAACTAGATAGTAAAGTTATGTACTGACCGAACAAAATGTTAAGTAATGGTCAGAATAATAGTACCATTAGAAGCAAATCTTAAAGTACCGAATAAGATAAAAAAGATAGAAAAAATGTTACAGGAAAACGATATGTATGCGTTTGGTACAGACGGTTAGAGGTTTTATCCATAGTATCCTATGAAAAGGAAAAAAAATACCCTCTTGACATAGTTAGATATACGACCTCAAGATATCTCACAGCAAATCATATCTAATTAGTTATTAAGCAGTAATCATCAAGCAATTAATAGATGTTAATTATTCAGTTCCTACATTGTTTTTCTAAGTAACATGTGTAGAGATCCGCATAATATATAGTATTCATAAATCAATGTAGATTAACTATAAAGATCACTTGGTATTTATACATCTTGTCTATCATCCTTAATAGGCTGTAGAGATTCTATTCATTAGGTACTCACAAGAGGTTATCAGCAGCCTGTGAGAAAACTCTAAAAAAGAAGAACAATCAAAAAACCTTTTTAAACCTTTCAGCATCACAACCCAAACATTCTGCATCAACACATTGAAATTCAAAAAAAACCCACCACCTCCACCTCCCACCATCATACATCACAAACCCTAATCCACACCTTCTCCAACAATTTAAAAATCTTGAAATATCAGCAAGGAAGCCTTGTTCCTAGTCTTGTGCCTAGAACAAACCACTATTCAACAAATCCCTATTATTCTTTAGAGCATTTAAGTGGACAATCCTGCACGCTTGCAGAGAAATAGATTAGTTTTCACATTAGGGACCCAAGCCTGTTTGGGCTTGAGTCCCTGCCTATGGATTCTTTGGATCTTTGAAAGTGTAATAATTTCCAAGACTGGATCCACTATTGTATTTGGATCCACCATGGTATCTTTGTGGTCTCCAACTACAACCTGCTGAGGGCTTAACAGCAGTTTCCCTTTTTCCCCCAACAGTACTAACTGCATGTACCTTAGCAGTATTAACCTTTTGATTTGAAATTTTTTGTCTAAGTACTGTTGTCTTTTTGAAAGGCCTTGTTGGTGAATGAGTTTTGTGAAAAACATTTGCTGGTCTAACTCTATTCACAATTTGCTCAACAGTATTAACTTTCATGGCAGTACTAGTTAGTACTGGCTTTTTGTTAACACTTTGCCTAGCAGTACTAAAATTTTTAGTACTGCTAGCTCTAGCAGTACTAACTGGAATTATACCAGTTCTAGTTAGTACTGCTGAAGGAACAAATTGGTTTTGTTTATTCACTCTATGCACATTATTCCAACCATTGTTTAAGTCAGCTTTTCTTGCCATCCTCTTCTCATGAAAATCACAATCTCTAATCAAATGATTAAGACTACCACATACAAAACATGCTCTTACAGCAAACCCATGCCCCAATTCTTTCTTATCAACTTTAGGTTTTTGACTATGTGTGTTTTGACTTTTAACATTTTCCCTAGGAGTTTTTACTTGCTGGTTAGCAAAACTAGGTGTTTCTTGTTGTTTTATTGGTATAGACACACACTCATCTTCACTATCTGATTCATACTCCTCAATGATAGGAGCATCAGACCAGACCTTAGGTTGACTTTCTACATTAGATTCAATGACAACTGGTTCAGACACTAATTCAGAGGGTTCTGTACTAATGTTAGATTCACAGGTATCACATTCACTTGATTGGGATTCAGATTCACTAGGTTGAGTCTGTTTTGGACCATATGTAAACTGAGAGTAATCTATTTCAATTTCAGGTCCAGTGGGCATATAATTCCCTGTCATGGGTGGGGGTACAGCATGCATTCCTTCTGCAAACCTATCATTCAAAGGTTGGTTTTCTAAATCACTCTCTTTATTCATAAAAACACTCTGCAATACTTCATTTTCATAACTCAAAATACCATCATATCTGTGATCCCCATACCCAAGCCCAAACTTATCATTAGCACTCATTTGGGTATTTAGCAGTTTACCAAGATTCTTAGAAGAATTATGCCATTTTTCTACTTTAGCCTTTAAATCTTCTTTTTCTTTTTGAGCTTCTGCTAATAGTTTCTTATGGTATGTGAGGACATCTGTTTTATCATCTAAATCTATTTTCATAAACTTTATCTTTTGTTCATACCAAAGTTGTCCTTGTTGATGAGCAACTAACTGTGCTTCAACTTTCTTAAGACCTTGAGAATATGCCTTTATTTCAATGCTTGCATCACTAAGTTGTTCTCTTTGAGCATCATAGAGTTTTTTAAGATTAGCATAAGACTCTTTACACTTATTTGAACATGAAATTACCTCTGTGTCTGAGTCTGAGCTGTTGCAAGCCATCAAAGCATAATCTTCATCTTTAGAATGATTTGTCCAATCCACACCTTCTCCATTAATTGTCACCAATGCTTTAGAATCCTTTTAGACTTTCTTTCTTTCCACTTCTGCTCCCTTCTTTATTTCCAGTATTCATTTATCCCTCCTCTTTTTATCTTCAATTGTTCTTACACTCTTTTGCAAAATGCCCTGTTTTGTGCAGTTGGAGCATTCCACTTTGGTTTTATCAAAAACCAACAGGTCTTTTGCATCAAAACTTGTTGCTTTCTATAGTCTTTTGTAGAAACTCTTTTTTCTCATGGAGTTCATTGCCACTTGCCATTTTAAGTCAATTCTCTTCAAGCTTAATTATCATCAAACATGGTCTAAGTCCTCATGATCAGTGAGGACTACTAGATTGACTTGCAAGCAAGGAATATGATGATGTTGATGTTTGTTCATGCTTTGAACAATGACCAGAAATATTGGAAACACCATAGTGGTACTAACATCCTTAGTACTGTTGGATGTTTTCAGAAACAAATGCTATTTTTTGCAAGTTGGAAGGTGTATGCAGTTGAGCCTTTTACATCATTTCAAGACTCTTAGATTGTTGTACAAGTCATCCAAAACTGCAGACTGTCCATTCCTGGTTTGTTCCTCATAATTAAGGAAACTTGTAACCAAGCAGAGGGTAGAGATCTTAGAAATTTCTGATTTGCATCTTCAGTAGATACACCTGCTCCATGAATTTCTAGTTGACTGAGAAGACTTTGGAATCTCTCATAGCCTTTGTGAATCCCATCTATGTTGGATACTGTGAATCCTTCAAACTGTTGCTTCAAGATGTACTTCTGATCTTTGTTGGGATTCATCATTTCCACCAAATCTGGATTTGATGGCATTCCACATTTCTTTTGCATCTGTCATCTTATGGAATTTAGCTAGATGATCTTTTGGTATGGCCATTAGCAAGGTGGTCCTACCTTTTCTTTCTCTTTCTCTGGCCACTACCTCTTCTCCTGTTTTAGGAGGCAAAATTTTAATTTGTCCTGATGTATCAGTTGTGACTGACACAAGACCATTTCCATTTTGAATTACCTCCCAAATTGGATAGTCTGTATGAGCTAGATAGTGTTCTATCTTCATAGCCCATATATCATATTCTCCCTTTTTGAGAATAGGCAGTTTGATGGTTGAGACTGTTTGAGGAGTTTGTTGTGTTGGTGTTTGTTGTGTCTCTTGTGGAGGTGGTGGTGGTGGATTTTCACCTTGTGTTCCAGACATGTTTAGATCTGTTGGTTGGAGATGTATAACTGGTTTTATCTGTTCTTCTTATTCAGAGTTTCTCAAAGGCTCTGATACCACTTGAAGGTCCTTATTAAACTGGATGGATCTTTGCAGCCTATAAAGGATGATAGCCAAGATGTAAAAATACACACGACTATGTAGAAACAATGACTATGAATACTATGTGTTAATGCGGAATCTTAACACAGGTACTAAGAAGAACAATGAACAACTGAATAACAACTTTATTAAAGTGTTCTTGAGGATTACAGATTGCTAACTATGATATATGTTCTGTATGATCTTATGTAGAACTGTTGTCTAACTATGCCTAGGGTTCCTTTTATATGACCAGGATAACCCTAAAAGGCTTACATATCTTTTTATATAATATCTCATAAATATCTTTTAAATATCTTCTCAACGGTACTAACTAACTTTCTACTAACGATACTAACTAACTAACAGTACTTAATACTTTGTACTGTCGGTACTAAGTATAACTGTCAGTACTAACTATTTGTACTGTCGGTACTAAGTTAAGAAAACATTAATCCTAACAAGGTTACTAATTTTTTTAAAATATATTGTATTCTAAAATCATAATTTTTTTTGATCAAATGGATTTCAAAAATTACAAAGAAGGGCAATCTATGCAAACACCACCATTCTTTGAAGCTAACGGTTTTATTTATTGGAAAAATAGATTTGAAACTTATGTGAAGTCTAAGGATATTGATCTTTGGTATATTATTGTTGATGATGATTACAAACCCATTTTTAGAAACTCTACTACCGGTAGAGATGAAAGTATTCCTTACGAAAGACAAAGTTACGAACATAAGAAAATGCTTTCTAAAAATAATGAAGCTAAAATGGTCTTATATAATGCTTTGCCTAAAAAGGAGTACGGAAGAGTTTTTATGCATAAAACAGCTAGAGATATTTGGACTCGTTATTAATCACTCATCAAGGTAACAAACAAGTCAAAGACAATAAAATAGATCTATTTGTTCAACAATATGAACAATTTACGATTTTGGATGTTGAAAGTATTGATTGTGCGTTTTCTAAATTTAATACTATTATTACATCTCTAAAAGCACTTTACGAATCTTTTTCAAGCCGTAATCATGTTAGAAAATTTCTAAGGGCACTTCCAACCAAATGGCAACCAAAGGTAAAGACCATTGAAGAATCAAAAGACTTGTCGACACTTCATCTTGACGAGCTTATTGGCAACCTAAAGGTCTATGAAGTCGTGCAAGATTCTGAGGCATCTGAAACAAGAAAGAAAGATACAAGTCACTAGCTCTAAAAGCCAAAAAGGAGTCAAGTGACGAAGAAACTTCCTCCTCGAGAAGTGAAGATGAAGAATACCCTATGGCGGTAAGTGACTTTAATAAGTTCTTTAGAAGAAGTGGAAGATTCGTGTGACAACCACATGATGACAAGAAAGCCTCCTGAAGAGTAAAGGAAGAAGAAAAGGGGAAGTTTGATCGAAAGTGTTTCAAGTGTGGTGATCTAAATCACTTTATAAGTGATTGTCCCAAACACTCCCACAATGACCAAAAGGCATTTGTAGGAGGATCATGGAGCTATAGTGACGAAGATGAAGATCTCAATAAGGATGAGATTTGTCTCATGGGACACGAATCAAATGAGGTACATTCTGATTCTCTCTATTATAGTAGTCCTTCCTTAGAAGATGAAACCTTACAAAATGAATATAACAAATTATGCAAAATCAGTCTTAAGGTTATTAACAAAAACAAGCACTTAAAACTAAAGATGAACTTCTAGATAATGAGATTTTTGAACTAAAAGAAAGATTGAAAAGGCTAGAGAAAAATAAGGCACTTGATCTAGAGTGTAAGGCATGTTTAGATCTTCGTATGAAAAATGAGTCACTTTCCTCTAAACTTTTTAAGTTTGAAAATAGTAGTCATTACCCAAAATAAATTCTTGTGTAAGACTTAGCTTACGATGATTTACACATTAGAATAAGATAAGGAAGAAGATTGGAAGACAAGAATAAGCTAGAAGGAAAAATGATACATTTTATTGATAAGTGAGAATAAGCACACACACAACGCACACACAAACACATCACTTGTCTTTCTAACTTACAAAAATGAGACCTTGTCAACCAACATAAGGAATGAGGGATGATTCCTCCTTTTATAGGGTAAGGGGACTCTTTCACTTCATGAGTATGTTTGGTACGGAACGGTGGTGGAGCTTTTTGAGGCGGTGAGCGGTGAGTAATGAGCATTTTGATTTTTAGTGCTCGTTTGGAAAAAGGAGCAGTGAGCATTTTAATTTCTATTTGTCGTTTGGCAAAGGAGCGGAGAGCTATGCTATTTTTTAGGAAGGCTAATTATCCGATGCTTGTTTAAGAGGTTGTGGAAAAATAGCGGTAGGATATGTACAAACTACTGCTCTTGTAATGCTCACAACTACAGCTCACTGCTACAGCTCACTGCTTTTCTCATTTTAACAAACACACACCACCTCTCCTAGCGATGTGGGATAAAATCCCAAAACATATTGAATTTTAGATTAGGAATCCTGTAAACTATTTTCTAGACTATTACAAGGTTCGTAAACATATAATGACCATTACTTTATAAAATGTAGGCTAACAATCTCCCCCTAAAGGGTGGTCATTACATATATAGCTTTACTCCATTGGTGTCGTAAATCTTGGAGCCTTGTAGCAGTGGGAATTCCTTTGCAGTTCCTTTCGCATTCTTGTGATCTTGGATCTTTGATCTTTATCTTGCCTTCTTTGTCTTTAGCCTTGAGATAATCATGGATACTTCTTAACGGGAACATCTTCTTAACCAACATACTTATACTTTGACATCACTTGAAGGCTAACAATCTCTCACAACATAGATCTTTTACTTGATCTGCTTGTAATCATATACTTGATGTTCTTTTAAGGAAGTTCTTATTTATCAGAGCTTGCATAAGTGTATCTTTTAATGTTCTAAGCTTTCTTAAACTCTAGACTGACGCCTTGAATATATGTTTGAGCCTGAAGTATGAGCATGCGGCCTTGATAGATATGGAATGGAGGTAACCATCAGTCTTTGAACTGGCATATGGTTAGAAATAAACACAAATATGGATGAATATCTCAATATTCATCGAATGGATCGGTATTAATAACCTTCGGTTCCGTAAGGACCGTTAGAAGTATAAGTACTAACCTATCTCCTCATTCCCATTAATGACAACTCAACATGCACTAGTACAAAAAGTGGATTTGGTCACATATGGGCAAAATGGAACGGCCACACATTCACATATTTATGTGGCTAAAGATACCAAAATAGACAACATTTACTAATTAGCCACACATGAAAATTTCGATTGTGTGACCATTAGAACTGTATTGCTACACATTCGAACATTATGTGGCTAAAGGTAACTGGTAATATTATTTAGCCACATATGAATTTGTAACACGTGACAAATACAAGTAAGCTTGAAGCATTAGTCACGATATACATATAAATAGTGACAAATATATATGTCACACACTTGTACAATGTCAACCTAATGGATATTATGGTCACATGAGTAATTTTTTAGGTGTTCTAAATCTACAGTCAAGGTTTTGTCACACATTATTTAAGGGTGACTGCTATCTTTTTCTAATTATTTGGCCATATATGAATTTGGGACGCGTGACAAATGAAAAGTAAGGTTGAATCATTAGTCACGATATACGTATAAATAGTGAAAAATATATGTCATACACTTGAACACTGTCTTTTTATTTTTATGACAACTGCCATATTGTGGGCACACTAATCGTTTTGTCATACATTATTTAGTGTAGCAATAAAATTCCATTACATATGGTCACGTGACTTAAATGAGTGTTTAAGTTTAGTTTGTAGGTTAAGCTTGCCAAAAGCTAATGTGTATAAGTCACATTTACTTCTAGCTACGATCAGTGACTTATGCTTTACAATAGCCACAACAAATCAAAAATGTGTGTCGAAATTATGTTTAATGGCAACATTTAAGGTGTATTATATATGACAATATATTCCTTAAAAAGTCACATGTAAGTATTCATGTGGATATTATTTAGAACATAAATGGTGAAATCGGTCATCATTAAAATTCATGCTTTGGTGTAGACTAAATATTACAAAAGGCCACACAACATAAAATTCATTGTGACCATTGGACGATTCTTATTATCACAACAAATACACATTTCTTCACTATAGGAGCTTCATGGTCAGTCTTATTACACTTTTGGTCCATATTACAAAGGCCACACAAACATAGAATTTATGTGGCTACTTGGATAATCATATGTAACACAAAAATACAAATTTCTCGCTTCTAAACAACATATGGTCACACTTATTAACACTTTTGGTCACTTTTTGCTTAATTGTATGTGACTAAATACCTAAAACAAACATGCTTTGTGTGTCTAAATATTACAAAAGGCCATACAAACATAAAATTCATGTGGCCATTGGATGAACAATGGTCACACAAAATACACATTTCTTCACTTTAAACAGGCATATGGTCACACTTTTTAACACTTTTGCACACTTTATGTTATTTGTATGTGACTAAATACCCAAAAACAAACATGCTTTGTGTGACTAAATATTACAAAAAGCCACACAAACATAACATTCATGTGGCCATTGGATGAACAATAGTCACACAACTTTTACTTTACTTTAAACACCATATGGTCACTCTTATTAACACTTTTGGCCACTTTATTCTTAATTGTATGTGACTAAATACCCAAAATTTTCATAACATGTAAATAAAAAAGGATTTTACACCCCAGCGAGAATCAAACCTGCGACCTCCCTTACGGAAGTCAAGCGGGTTACCATCTTGCCAGAGTAAAACTAGGTCGTTAATGTTATGCATTTTCTTCTATAATATAGAAGTTTTAAGCTTTATTGTTTTTTGCTTAGTAGCTTAAAGATAGTCTATATTTTTTTTTTGTAGAAACTTGCTTATTTTAAACGTGCTTCTTCTTCCTTAGCTTATTTTCAACTTGTTTCACTTTTAATAAGGTTTTAATAAGTATAATAGCCTACAAATGCAATGTGCAAGTTCAATGTGCACATGCTTGCTTGCAAATGCAAACTGCAAATGCAATGTACAAAAGCAATGTGCATATGCAATCTGCAACTGCAATGTGCAAATGCTTGCTTGCAAATGCAAGCTGCAAATGCAATGTACAAATGCAATGTGCATATGAAAGCTGCAAATGCAATGTGCAAGCTGCAATAACACACAAACCAGACAATAAGCAGATTTAATAAGCAGTTTTAAAGCCGATAATAAGCAGTTTAATAAGCAGAATTAAGCAGTTTATTAGCAACTTCATGACTCATCCGGGGCATAGCCCGGGTTTGAAAGCCTCGTATACAAACATATAAACCAAACAGGAAGTAAAAAATTAATAGATAAAATGAAATCCTTCACAAGAGTATTTGCAGCAAAACAAAAGCTTTAAAAGGTTCTGCACAGTACAAACATAAGTCCATAAACAAGTACAAAAAATCGAATGTCTATATGCTTTAAAAGAACGGGTGAAATATGATAAAGGTAGAGTGTGACAACTTGAGCATGACATGGTTCACTTGGATTTTCATATAACAACACCTCCACAGTCGGTTCGATAGTAGTCATCTCGTGATTCATTACCCAAGTCACGTTGATTTACACATGGCAATATGTTATCATTGCGCTGGTGAATGACGGTACTAAATTCCTCATCGACTTCGTCATACGTATCTTTGTAATTCTTGGGAGGTGTCTTAAAGACAATAGACAATTTTTTATCTATCTGGTCTTTCACATAAAACACTTGTCGTGCTTGTGAGGCTAATATGAACGGATCAACCTTGTGGCCTAAATTATTCAGGTCAACCAATGTATACCAAGATTATCGCGTTTCACACCACCAGCTCTGTGATTAACCCAATCACATTTAAAAAGAGGAATTTTCCTGAAACGGTAATCTAGTACCCATATCTCTTGTAAAACCCCATAATAAAATGCTTGTCTTGTGGTTGCAACTTCTTTAGATATGTGCAGATCTATGGCCTCAACACTAACCCCACTGTTCTGGTAAACTTTGCCATCATGACATTTCATACGAAAGGTATACCCATTGTTGTTATATGCTATTCGTTTTCACTACGTGGCGCGTGGTCCATAAGTTATCCACCTTACTGTAGTTATGATACAACTGATTCTTTGGAGATCGCTAACTCTCTCTCAACCTGAATTTTATTACAAGTATATATTAGCTTCAAATTGAAGGAACAACAAACAAACAATTATAAATAACATATGATTAATTACCTCTTTGCGTAACTACTTAGCAAAAGATTTATTGTGCTCATTCTCCAGAAAAGCTATTCGTTTACTCGGGTTTTCTGTTTTTAAAACTTGCTTGTGTCTCCTGAAATAATGTCTTTGATTATTATATTTGATAGAATATTTTAAGTAACGAAATATACGTGTTAGTAATACTTGTTGGGATTAAAAGTCTTCTTAATGCTGTTTAAATTACTGCTGCTCATGTTTGTGTTAATGCTGCTTAGCTGAATTTAGTGCTGCTTATGAACTTCAAAGAAAATGTGCTAAGTGTTTACTACTGCTAGTACGTAGTTACTACTACTAGTGAATATTAGTACTATTTGTTAGTTAGTACTGCTAGTTAATAAGTTAGTACTGTTTGTTAGTTAGTACTGCTTATATGATATGTCTTAAGTTATTTGATTATGGAAAAGATTATAGATACTTAGATTTATCTAATATAACTAAACCTTAAACAAGCTTAAGGAATTCGATCTATTGAAGTGGGATCAACAATACTTACTCGATATACGGTAAAATTTCATCTGTATTATGTATTACATATAAATGTGCCTTCTGAAATAGTTCTGCAGAAACTTCACTTGATTTGCCAGCCGACAATGGCTTTCCTTCCTCATTTTCATCAGTTTCATGTTTATCAGGCGGGATACCAATAGTTTCCATGGATTTATGATATTCGCTAAAAAAATCTATTGTTTCTTCCGCAATAGTCTCCTCAGCAATGCATCCCTCTGGTTTATTTTTGTTTCGCACATGTCCTTTAATAACCTTCATACATCTTTCGAAGAGATACATCCACCAAAATCATATGGGACCACATAATTTTACCTCCCTAGTTAGGTATACAGTCAAATGTATCATAATATCAAAAAATGACGAAGGAAAGAACTTCTCGAGTAGGTACAGTTTCACTACCAGTTCTGCTTGCATCTTATCTAGTTCTTGCAATATGATTTCTTTGCTACATATCGATTTACAGAAAAAGCCAAATCCTTGATTATAGCATTCTGTGTGGTGGGTTCATGATTAAACGTATTGCAATGGGAAAAAACTCTTGCATTAGCATGTGATAGTCATGCGATTTAAGGCCAATGAGCTTCCTATCCTTTAGGTTGACCAAACTAGAGAAATTTAAACAATAACCTTGTGGTACCCTAATGTTGTGTAACATTTCACAAAAGGTGTCTTTTTTAGCATTCGTCAATGTGTAACCTGCTGGAGGTAGTGTTGTTTTGTCTTCTTCTAGCATAGCAAACAACTCTGGTTTGACCCCCAACTTAGCCAGATCTAATCGAGCATTCACTCCATCTTTCGTCTTTCCTGAAACATGTAGCAAAGTTCCGACTAGACTCTCAGCAACATTTTTTTCTACATGCATAAAATCAATACAATGTGGAACAGAATTATGCCTCCAATACCTAAGTTTTCAATACCAAATGTTGAATTTCTTCCAATACGCATCATTTTGTCCGTTTACTTGGCTTGAACTACCCTCTTCTTCTGTTATGTTTCTTTTCTGCTTTTGAATCTTCCCACCTCTGCCTCTCATATCTTCTTGGTTTTCTAATGCCTTATTGTTTGTTCATTTTCCTTTTCCCCACTTATTTTTAATATGTTGTACCTCATTGTATATTTGTTCCTCGGTCATTAGAATTAGAGCCGGGAGAAATTCTTGTTGTCCATTAAATGCCTTCTTTTGCTTTCTAAACGAATGGTTATATGGTAGATATCGTCTGTAACCAACATAACTTTGCTTGGATGAGGTAGAAACTCTAACACAGTTTGTATCTTTCCCACATACTACACAACCTTTGAATCCAATATACGGGCAGCCACATATTGTACCAAGTGCAGGGCAATCATTTATTGTCCATAACACAACGACACGTAGATTAAAGTTATCTTTTGTGGAAACATCATATGTATCAACCCCTGTCTCGAATAAGGTATGTAGATCATCAACCAACGGTTCTAAAAAAACATCGATATCATTTCCCGGGTATCCCGATATTAATACTGAAAGCATGATAAACTTTCTTTTCATACACAACCATAGAGGAAGGTTGTATATGACAGTTAAAACTGACCATACACTGTGATGCCTATTTCATGTGTTAACGTCAACCCCATCAACTGATATTTAGATTTCTTAGATCTTCAGCAATTTTCAGGAATTTTTCATCTATGGTACGCCATGCCTGTGAATCTACGGGGTGACGTAACACACCATCTATTATCCTCCCGTGCCATCTTAAATCTTCTGAAATACTTTGTATCTTAAATAGTCGTTGCAGCCTTGGTATAATTGGAAAGTACCACATTACCTTTGTTGGAATGTTTTCGTACACTTTCTGTGTCTTATTATCCACCTTCCATCTTGATATCCTACAAGTTAGACACGCAGTCAGATCCTTGTCATTCTTCCAGTAAAGAAGGCAGTTGTTGATACATACATGTATCTTTTTGTATCCTGATCACATCAATTTCATAAGTTTTTTCCACCATTTCGTTACCAGCAGGTAGCATCTTTTTTATCAATCCTAGTAATTCAGTAAAGAACTTATCAGAAGCTCCGTACTTACCCTTCAAGTTGAGTATTTTAACTATTGCGAACAACTGTGAAGTCAGGACATCCTTCGTAAAGAGGCTTCTCTGCGTCTAATAATAGTTCTTGAAACTTGACAAGGTCATCCTCATCAAAATTATCTTTTGTAGCATTAACCATTTCTACTGTTGCTGGGCCATCTGTTGGAATATCTGAAGCAAAATCCGTGTCGTCAACAAACTCTGTTGTAGCATTAACAGGTTCTGGGGCACTTATTGATGGCTCATCCTTTTCTCCATGTCTAGTCCAGTTTGTGTAGCTTAGATCAATCCCATTTCTGAATAAATGGAACTGCACTTCCTCCACTTTATGCTCTATGTGGTTTAAACATTTGGTACACGGACATGGTATTAAAAGATGTCGTTTATTAACTCGTAGGTCGATGTTCCCCATCTTCTGCAAGTTGTGTACTGCATAATCAATAAACGCTGCTACTCCATCAACATAAGATTTGTTGGTCCTATTAGTTCCCATCCAAGACTTGTCCATGTTTATAAATGTGTCCCACTTATCCGAGCAGCAATCTTCCAGGAGCAGGAGCTTTGTGGTTGTAGTCCCTGCAGGTCACCCCATCGTTAGTTTAAAAGTTTTCAAAAATAGTAGTTGTTGGAAGACAGTCAGTACCATCCTCATCTGCAAATTAAAGGTCTCTCCTCACAGATGATTCAGTTATGACTATTTTCTTGCCATCTACCAAGGCATGAATCTGTGTTTCTTCATTGATTGTTTGGGCCTTAGCAGTAGACCAAAACTGCTCAATGCATGAAACATAGATAGTAGGACTAACAGTCAAAGCATACCTTATGGGGTTTGCATTCAAGAAATCTACTATCTCTGTGAAATCATCACTATCAGTTGGCCGTTCCAAGTATGCTACCATATTGTGAGAATCAACAAATTTCAAAGCCGCCATTGTTGTTAAGGTTCAAAAAAGATTGATGAAATTGAGTTAGGGTTTGTTATTTTGAGAGGGTGGTGACGGGAGTGGTGGGTCTATGACGGGAGAGTGACAGCGACCAGAGAGTGACGTGATGAGAGCTGTGGTGGTGACGGATTTGTGGTGAGATGAGAGGGAGTTGTGGCGGTGACAGGAGGAGTTGTTTGTGTGATTAATTTGGAATGGGATTCATGAAATTTTTGGGGGGAATACATTTATTCACGTGACTAAAAGTATTTTATGAATTTTACGAAATATTTCACGAAAATATTGGAGGGAAAATACCTTTAGCCACGATAATAGTCGTGAATAAAAGTTTTGTTACATGTTTACAAAAAATTTAAAGAAATAGTTGCAAAGGTTGAAAAAATCGTGAATCGATAGCCGGGCGGTCGACCTCCCTGTAGCTTGTAATCGTTCTAGGCGGGATTAATCGGTGAGTAATCGGATTGCCATTTTCGGCTATTTTGTCGTTTAGTGGGCTTTTAGCCACGACGTTGGTCGTGGCTAAATATTTCTTGTGGTTAAAAGCCTCGATTCTTGTAGTGTCAGGCGGCGTAAGGTTGTAGTGGCTTATAGTGTAATGAAACCCATGCATGACCGGTGATAATGGCTAATTCACATGGGTCATGGTGTGCATTGGGTTGTAGTTGCTTATAGTGTCATGTTATGACACATCCATGACTGGTGACAATGGGTAATTAACATGGGTTATGGGTCACGTGCATTGGGTTGTAGTGGCTTATAGTGTCATGTTATCGACCAATACGTGACTGGTGATCGACAATGGGTAATTAACATGGGTCATGGGTCATGTGCATTGGGTTATCACTGGTAAGTTTACCTGTGTGGTCTGATCCTGAAGCTGTTGCTAGCCCATGAAAGCACAATTTTCACATCTTCTGAATGGAGTTGTCCCACCAACACATTCTCCATGGTCCAAACCCTCAGCCCCAAGCATTAGGAACCACTTTTGAGGCTCGAGTACGGGACTACATGGCAGCACACACTGAACGAATGGAGAGATTTGAAAATGTCATTTTCAAGCAACACGAGGAGATCAACGATAGAATGACTGAAATGTTCGGGCTTCTTAAAGAACTCATGACCAGCAGAGCTCCTAAAAAAGTATTGATAAGGGAAGAGGCTAAATTCCCCATCACCAAGAACCTAAACTCCATTTCTCTTACCAGAGGGGCGGAAGAAATGAGTGAAAAAACTAACGTAACAACCAGCGATGACTTTGAAAAACCTACCAAGACAGAAATAGAAATGCCAGTCAAGGAAGCCGTGAAGGAGGATGAAGCTGAGAACGAGCCAAACAAAAAAGCTGAAAAAGAAAAAAGAACCGAGGCACCTAGCTCTCAACCCGTTGAATATTACCTGAAGCATAGGAACATTGAGAAACTAATAAAGGGACTTGTGGGCAGTCATAGGTTCAATGACTCCTTACCAGGAGCACGAGTCAGAAAAATAACAGGGAATACATACAATTTATCACCTACGAGGCCTGTTTATGAAGCAATCCTTAGAAAAAAGATAATAAGGAAGGTGGACATCGGAGGAAACTTTGAAATAGCTTGTAAAATAGGAGGCCTGAAACACGTGAATGCCTTAGTTGACCAAGGATCTGACGTAAATATCATGCCCCTCTCTACCTACATGAAACTAACCGACGAAAGGCCTGCTTTGACCGACATTAGACTCTCCCTAGCTAGCCACTCGTATATCTACCCTTTAGGAATAGTTGAGGACGTATTAGTTGAGGTTGTTGAGCATGTGTATCCTATGGACTTTGTGATTTTAGACATAAAGGAAGACGAAAAGAGGCCTTTCATCTTAAGAATACTATTCCTAACAACAGCCAAGGCCGTAATGAAGTTTTACAAGGGCACCATAACTCTAAGGTCCGAAAAGAGTAAGATAAGATTCCATATGATACCTGAGTCCCTCTGTAAGATCGAGAGAGGAGTTAAAAATGACATAGAGCATATAGCCCATACTATGACTGTAAATAGGTTAGTCCTAGAATGGGAAGAAAGGATAAAACTTCACCTGGAAAGGAAGATGGAGTTCGACCAATGGAAGAGCAAAAATTTCAAGGGCAAGCATCCCGCTCTTGTTAAAGTAGAAGGTGGAATGGATGATAAAGGAGAAATCACGTAAGGACATATGACTTCGAGTCTAGCTACAAGACTTGTAAATAAAGAAAAGCGTTTTTAGGAGGCAACCCAATATTTATCTTTCCCGCATATTAGGAGTGTCTTGTGTTTTAATTCTTTATTGTTTGTTTTATTATGTTTGAATTATTTTGTAATCATGCTTTGTTTGTTTATAACTTCGTCTTATTTGCAATCAAAGGTATTTTGCAACAAAATAAGTGTAGGGGAAATATCCGGTTTTTAAGAACCAAATTCAAACATTTAAAATAAATTGTTTAGATTAATTCGCGTCAGTTTCGAGTCATATGATTGTTATGATTAATTCCAGGTTTTTATGCAGTGCTTTCTTCAGATTTGACTAATAAAATTGCGTGCAGGAAATTTCTCATTAAAAACGAAGAAGAAATTTTCACAGACGCTGGAGACGGCGTCAGGATTTATCCTGACGGCGTCGCGTCTCCAGCTATGTAAAAATTCGAATTTTTTCAAGTATTTCTGAAAAATAAAATGTGCAATATTTAAAATTTGTAATTCTTTTGTAAACCTGCAGAAAACCTATAATTATATCATTACTCTCATCCTATCTTTACTGCTTTCACAGAGTCGAAACGCTAAACTCTTATTGTATATTTATCTATCCTGGCGATTTTATGCTTGGTATAGTTGTCTTTGTCTTTGATTACAGGTTATATTTGACAAGAAGAAGCTTGGAAGTTCTTAGGAAGTTTCATTGGACAATTTTTGGAGGACGATTTAACCAGTTATCGTATGTTTCTTCTCCATTATTGAGTAAACCAGAGGAGTACTAGTTTCTTTTACTTGTTTTCTTTTCCCTTTATTCATTTTTACGGGTACTTCTATAGAAAATTGGGGACAATGTTCAACTTAAGTGTAGGGGGAAATAAGTCTTAGAAACTATTCCTTCATTTGCTATTTGCTTTGTTCCTTAAAATGATGGGTAATATATCGAAACATAGCATAAAAAGATAATTTTGACCCAAATTTAAAATTTATTATGACACATACCGACAAAAACTAAGTATTAATAGCGTCTCATGGATAGAAATGTGTATGACTAGCACAAAAACCCTCAAAATTCCACCCAAAAAATGTGAGGTTCGCCTTTAGATCTTTAGGAATTCGGGTATCCATTATTGATACCCAAGATAGTTTATACCTTTAGCTTTCTCGAGTTAAGGTTTGAATGCAGTCATATGTGTCTATTCCGTCATTACGGATGTGTATGTATGGTCTTAGTCGCCTTTTTTGAAGCATTGGTATCGGTACTAAATTATATGAGTGTACCAGTAGTATATTAAATTCTAGAACTTGTTTTTGTGATGCATCCCGAGACCTCATGTAAGTATTAGGATTTGCTAGATAAGAGGCACTAGGATTAACCCATGTTGTAAACCTGTAATTGTTATTAGAGTCACACCGATCATGTAACTATCCCACACCCTTACCATGCACTCACTTTTAGTGAAGGATACCCCTAGTACAACCCTCCGAGCCTATCCTTTTTTACGGTTCTCTTAATTTTCTGGTTAAGCCGGACTATTAATGAAGAGCATTATCACCCATAAACTAATCGTTACACCCAAATCGCCTTAGCCTACCTTGTATGTACTCACCTTTAGTACATTATTGTTTTAACCCAAGTTAATTATTTAAGTACACGGTTGTTAAGTCTTTATCCTTTTAAATACTGTTGTGGGATGATTAGGATTCATGATAGTATTCATCTTATGAAGAATTGGGGAAGAAGTAATTTATTACCCCCGATAGAGCTCAATAAGCTTCATGTTATTTTGATCCACCTCAAATCGGGTCATTAGTTAGATTGTAAATAATCGAGTATGTAAAAGTTCAAGTGTAGGGGTGTATCTATAAACCCTCCTGATGTATTATATGTTTAAGCAATGGCAGGGCAAAAGTGTACAAAAAGTATATAAAAAAATTTAAAAAAGGAATGTGCAGTCTGCCATTTGCTTATGTTTTGTTTATCATAGAGTCAAGAAAAGAAAAAGAAAGAGATTGATGTAGTGTTTTGTAGAGTTTGTATATTTTGTCCGAGTCTTTGGCTTAGCAACCAAACCAACATGTATTCTTATAGATAATTAGCTAACCATTCCACTCCAAATTCACCACCCAAATGTATCTCATCCGTTTCCGTTTCCATTAATGTTATCTTACACCTACACCCCACATCCCTTTAAATGACCTCTTAGATTGTAATGAATAATGCCTGCACCTAGCGATGGAGGTTTGATCCTTTACCAAGCCTATGGTAATTTATATTCTATGACAGGTAATGAGTGTTGATTTTCTGTTTTCCCATTATGTTATAATTTATTATACACCCGAGAGAAAGAGAGAATCCCAAACACTTATGTGAGGTGCTAGTATATACTTTCCGTGCTTTTAATTACGAGGTCTAGAATGTAGTTTGTGGTTGTAAAATACTTTTAAAGAAGAAGGTTAAATGACCCTAAAACTCTGTTTCCTACGTAGAAAAGCCTATTTGCTTGAGGACAACGAATCCCAGTGTAAGGGATTTGATAGGTGTCATTTAAACACTATTTTGGGTCATTAACTCTGTAAATTAAAGCAAATATGCCCAGATTATGTGCTTAATCGTTTGTTTTCAGATTTTTAGCAATTGGATGACATTTGAAGGAAATACGTGTGACTTGAGCTTATTTGAAGAAGAAACAGACAAGACTATGACTCTACACCAATAACCATGAAGAATTATTCATTCAGGAGACGACGTCACAACCTGAAGACATCAAATAACGTCTATTTTATAGCATCATTTATCCTATGTAATTTACCCATTTTGTATAATTATTTCAAAGATTTGTTACTTAATCATTTATAATTGAGAATTGCAGTAATTACGAAGTACTTGGTGAATATTAGCAAAAGGCGCGCATTCTGGAGCTTAAACAAAGATTTTTTTAAGATTAACTATTCTGACAATCAATACGCCATATCCATCAAGGAAGATACGGCGTATCCGTGCCTGCACTCACCAAAGACCACAAAGGAAACTTGATCAATACGCCGTATCCAGTGAAACACCAATACGCCGTATTGGAGATATAGTATGTGAATATTTTAGAAGATATCAAACGTGGTCCCTACTCTAAGAAACCCCAATACGTCATATCCAATACATTGGATACGCCGTATCGAAACCGACTCTAGACCCTATAAATACATAACTCAAAAATAAGTTTTAAGTGTGCTAAATCATATTCTCGATACCTAAACCAGAAAAGTCGATTTTCAGAGCAAAAAAAGAGCAGAAGAGGTCTTGCAACGCATTCCAATCCGTAGGAGACAACGTGTAATTTCTTATACTTTTGTAATCGTTCAGTTTTTGGTATCATTCGTTAACTCGGTTAGTTTACCTTAGCTAAGCCATTACTCTTGTATTAATTATGATGTTTAAAGGCTAATACCTTCGGGTATTAGCCATTATTATGAAGATTTGAATGTTTGGTTTTGTTTATATCTCGATTTCTTAATTTATCGTTGTATGCTTGTTTATGTTTATCAATTTATACTTGTTTACGTGCTTTTGTATGCGACCTATCATTCAACTGGATCTAGTGATATGGACCAAGTAATTTAGATGCCGGGATAGCTCTCCATATAGTGATTTATACATCTAGAATCATAGGATCACAAATATTATCCTTCTAAAATCGTTCTAAGGATACACTTTTGGCTTAACTAGTTAACGGAAATTGCCTTTGGTTTATTAAACATGTTGACTAGTAGGTGAATCTAGATAATTCAACAAATAATGTTCTGATTCTATTGGATAGTTGGACAAGTGGACTACTAGAGTATAAATTGCCATTAAGCAGTAAGTGGGTTAAGTCTCTATGAGCTAGGGTTTAACAAGATCACCATTGCTTTAATCCCTAAGATAGATTATAATCAGCAAATAAGGATGCTTTATGCGGATACTTTAATTGTGACAGAATTAATATGTCTAGGTCTTAGGATGAAGTCCCGCCTAAGTCTAAGAATGATATGCCTCTTCGAGATAAGTAATCATTGCACTGAATAAACAAACCACCTTCTAATCGGATTAATGATGGCTAATACAGTTTTCTATCATAAGGCTCGACCGCTCTTTTATCTTCTGTTAATTTGCTTGTGTGGGTTAAAGTGTCTTGAATTGATTGTAGTCACCAACCAAACCCGTGCCAATCTCTCAGGCTGAAACCCCCCTTTTACCTGTTAGAATTAGGATTAGAACTAACATAGGATTAGCATAGGTTTGACGTAGATTAGAATTAACTAGATTAGATAACCAAAATATTAATAAATTGAGAGATTTAACCTCGCTTCAAGTGTTCGACACCCTACTTACCACGAATCTACCACCGACCAGGTACACTGCCCGTTAAAGTGTTGTTTTTGGTTAAGTCGGCAAAATATAAATTTGAAACTTGAATCATAAAAATATACACCATACAACGACACATCAAGTTTTTGGCGCCGCTGCCGGGGAGTGAAAATTAATCTTGATTTTTCTTTTATATTTTAGTTTTTAACATTAGATCTAACCCTTAGGAGTAGTGTAAATTATATTAGTGTATATTCTTGTATATTCTGTATATTTGTTAGTTTAATTATTTGCTTGTATATTTGTGTGATTAATTTAATTGTTTTCCTAATACACTGTTCTGGTCGATAACTCGATACGGCGTATCCACTTCCATTGGATATGGTGTATCTAACTTTCTGTCCAATACAGCGTATTCTCTCAAAAGATTAACACGGCGTATCCACTTCCATTGGATACGGTGTATCGATCAATTGGAACAAAGTCTGAGTTTTTGTGTTTGATTTCCGTGCTTAATTTTTAATCCTTCTTCATAACACATCATGTTGATATTTTTACCTGTGTCACACGACATACTTATCAGAGCTTGTCGATTGAAGAAGTGATGACGGAAAAGGGAAAGAAGTCAAGTATAGAAACATTTGTGCCTAATGACAAAGCAGATTACTATTTCGGGATTACAAGTATTACAGTTAACAGGAAAAATGCTTATGAGCTGAAAGGAAAATTCTTGAATGATCTGCACAACAATGCTTTTAGTGGAAGGAAAGACGTAGTTGAGCATATTGAATACTACCTAAAAATTATTGACCCAATCAAATTACCCAATGTAGATCATGATAAACTGAGAATTGTTATTTTCCCAATCTCATTGGCTGGAGGTGCACGGAGATGGTTTGATAGAACCAAAGAATCAATCACTTGTTGGGTCGACTTAACTGCTAAATTTTTTGGAAAATACTACCCGCCTTCTCGCATCGAGGGAAATAACACTCCCGTAATAAAATGGGACCTCGCCAATCCAAGATTCAAAGGTTGGTTGGCTACAAAGTTCGTAAACTATAAAACGATGGATATATTCACCAAAGAAGCTTTGTGGGATTACTAGAAAATAGGTGGTGATGAAATTGAGGTATCTGATGATGAATCTTCTGATCTTGAAGAATACTGGAGTGATAAGGAAGAAACCGCCAAAAATTTTAAGATAGAAACTGACGTTTTTGACTACGAGACACCTCTCTGTTTGGCATTCAATGAATTTAACTACCTTCTCAAAGTAGATCCGGACTTACTTACAAAGGATATTATGGGGTTTAAAACCTATGAAGATTACAAAGACGATTGGATCTATGAATGAAACAAGAATGTACCATGGGTATATGATAAGCCATGGCTCGATAATGGAATATGGAAGGAGCTAAAACCAGTCAAACACGATTGCAAACCTTTCAATTATAAGACTGGATGTTAGGAATGGCCAACCTGTAGTTGGAGAGAGGACGGTTATTGTAATGGAGGAAATTTGCCCGGAGCTTACCATATTGGAAACTCGCTCCATTACCAAGACCTTGAATGGTACGAGGCTTTGGAAGATAGCGAACTAAAAGATAAAGCTTTAAGGAAAAAAGCTATCATGGAAGGTTTGATCAGTGATGATGAATCATGCAATTATTATTGGAGAAGATGGAAAAGCCATGAGATTACCTACCACGATCACGATGAAATAGAGAATGAAACTCATGATGAAAGACAAGAGTTATGTGAAGCTCACGAACTACCGGTATGCAATATAAGGAGATTCAAGAGGATCAAGTATTCATTTGGACAAGACGAAGAGTATGTTGCTGTTAAAGAAGATGAATACGACGATTTGGCAAGAACAACCAATGAGGCATGCCGAGCATATCAGGAAATCTTTCGCATGATGGACGAAGGATGGATGGTTGCGCGCACTGAATAAAGAGAAGCTGAAGAAAAGTCTAACTTAAAGACTTCGCTGTAAACAAAAGTGCTTCCCTGGAGACAACCCGGAATGTTATTTAATTTTATTGAGTTTGTCTTCCCATACATCAATACGGCGTATCCGCTCCATACCATACGGCGTATTGATTGTCTGGACGTTATTAGTCTTTAATTTTTATGCACTTTAAAAACATTATTGTCAGTTCGGGAAATACGGCCTATTCATGCACATGATGCGGCGTATTTAACAGACTGACCCGTATTTAGATACTTTTTACAGGTTTCTCAATACAGCGTAGTCCAGTTCATGGATACGGCGCATTGGTCTCCTGTACAGTTTCGATTAGTTTAGTTTAAATTAACCGTAGGTACCAAGATACGATGCACATGTTTTTCCTATATTTTTATACAGGACCTCGTGAAAGAAATATCGACGAATATTGGTAGAGAATTTACAAATCTGGAGATCTTGAAGTATTGGAGTCTTGAAACTTCAAGGAGGCTGTTCAACACACAATCTTGCTCAATAAACTCATCATGGAGAATCTACCAAGCAAATATCAGGGGAGTTTCTCATTCTAATTCTTTTTAATTCCTGTATTTAATGTTTTATCTATACAACGAGGACGTTGTATAATTCAAGTGGGGGGATGAGAATTAGAATGTATACTTGTCCTATTTTTCACATCAAAATGCTTAAATTATGCTCAAATTTATTTATTTTTCAAGCATACTTTTGTGAAATTACATGTTACATAACCCGCATACAATAACCCTTATTAGATATTGTGAGAATTTAACCTTATTCATTTCCAAATGTTT
>BQNB010009878.1:71813-79168 GCA_026074375.1 Tanacetum coccineum
GTGAATCCTCAAAACCCATTGTGTTTTTTTATTAAAACTCTAAAAACGACCCGTTTTAATTTTCTAGCTAACGAATCCTTTTTCTAAACTTTTGTTACGTTAGAACATCTTATTTTAGCTTATTCTAATAAGATATAACCTGCAAATATCATTTGAAATCCTAAAATAAGCTTGCATGACTTTTTAGACTGTTTGTAAATTATTTCCATGCTAGGGTATATATCGTAACTTTCTGAAAATTATAACTAAAGGGGCTGAAAATGTCATTTTCCTAAAGTTATAACTATAAGGACCTATCTTGCCAAGTTTCAAAGTTAAAGGTTTAAATTATATATACTTTATACATAAAGGACTAAATTTGTAAAAGTTTATAAACCAAGGGTATATATTGCCATTTTTGTATTCTTAAAAATATAAAATATAATATTTTTATACAATTATAAAAAATATATAATTAATATTATAAAACTCGATTTTATCAAAACCCGACACATTAATCGTTATTAATCATCGATCGACGCATTATAAATCAATTACGTTATATATTTAACGTAATTTATCACCGACTAGCTTTTGAAGAAACTTAAAATCTTATCGTATCACGTTAATAGGGAGTTTCATGTGAGGGGTTCCATTTAAGTATTTGTTTTGACGAGTTTGCCGGGTTTACGATTTAAAGTGCCCTGGCTCCTCAAACAATACTACATGGCCTCTGGATTATGATAGCCCTAACAGTGATACAATATTTCCATAAATTGATAAATCAAACATGTACATTAAACATCATGAAGTTTTGAAACATAAACCATCACACTAAGACTTGACATATTACCCCAGGTTGCGTGGCGAAGCCGTTACTTTCGCCTATTATACTTTTGCCATCAATCATATTTCCCGGTACTATTAATGTGAGTTCATAGCCTCGCTTTTAAATCTTCTAATGTTTCATAAAATCGCGAGGGGGATACATGCTCAATTGTTTTTAATATACACAAGTACTTATTGTGAAGTTCATAGCCTCGCCTTTACTTATTTACATGTTTTATAAACCCGCGAGGAGGATACATGCTTGTTTTATACAAATTAAACACAAGTGATTTTGATATATGATATGGTTCCATCACTATGAATAGGCCCATCTTTATATGTTTTCTAAATCCCGTGAGGGATTCATGCTATAAACTATGAATACAAGTGTTTTTCCAACTATATATGGTTGCGTGTATAAGCACTAGTCAAATTTATATATATATAGTATTAATCCCGTAACAATTCTTTCTAAATTACTTCTCAAACAAGAGAAATAAAAGGATAAAATCTCACTTAAGAAAACACAATACGTATATTTTTAACCGGGAAGTATTTCTTCTCGGGTCGTATCCCAACGAAGTCGTGAATTGAGATTCGGGAATAATTCGGATTCGAGTCAAGAATGGATAAAGGATTTTTGAATTTTGAATTACACTACTAATATAAATGCACAATTTAAAACTTTAGAACAAACAATTAAAGAATTAAAATCGATTAACTAGCACGAAAATTTTAAATTAAACTAAAATTAAAACGTGAGCTTAAAATTGAAATTTTAAAAAATCTAAGGCACTACTTTTAACAATATTTTATACCTAAAAAATCACAAATTTAAAAAGAAAAATTTAGGAAAAATAATTAAATTTTTTTTTGACTATTTTTGAATTTTTTATGAATTACTAAAGAAAAATGAATTAACTAAAAATAAACTTTTTCTAAAAATTAACACTAAAATTTTATTTTTATACTAAAAATAAACTTTTTCTAAAAATTATTACTAAAATTCTATTTTTATTTTTCAAAAATACTAGAATGAAAAAGAAAATTATTACAAAAAGAATTATATTTTTATAACTATTTTTCTATTTTCTATGAATTTTTTAAGAAAAAGAAATTACCTAAAACCTATTTTAATTTCTAGAAAATACAAATTTAACTGGAAAAATAAAGAAAAATGCTTTTTAACTACTTAAAATGTGCAGAAAATCAATGGTATAAAAATGCCCAATTTTTATAAACCAATTGAACCCTAATTTTGCCAATTAAAACCTAAACCTAATTTTATTAAAACTAATTTCAAAAATATTAAAACTATTTTATTTAACTAAAAAGACAGGGTAGAAAGTGTAAAGAATGGAAGAAAAGGGTAGGCGGGGTAACTATGAAAAATTTACACTATAGTGAAAACAGACAACCTCTAACTATTGCAAAAGTACCAATTAGACCCTACGATTTAGCTTATTTTTGCTTATCTAAAAAGTGAAAATTAGCAAAATCTTAAAACTACAAAGTTAAACCTGAGCTTATACACTACAACTTTAATAAAAGCACTATGAACTTTTATCCACTAGATAAGCTAAAAATTAAGCATTTTAATTCTGTGTTACAAAAACTAAGGTTTTCTCTTTGAAAATCTAACTTTTTAAACTTTGGCTTATTCCTAGCTTATTACTTAATGAAATTTAAAACTAAAAGAAGCTAGATGAAGCTTGTGATGTATACTAGAGATTTATAAAAAGACATAAGCTACAAGTTATCAAGATTAACAAAGAAATTTGATCTTAAAAAGCTAAAGTCCAGGCTTATTCACTGTTGATAAGCAATACCTAATAAGCTAACTAGCTCAAATATAAGTCCTAGAAACTAAAATTTTGGAAATTAGCTTTTCTATGAATATAAAAGAAATCTAGATAAAAGGATTTTAGGAATAACAACTAGAAAAAGAAGAATCTTTAAAAGTAATAGGCAAGAAATCCAATCTGCTGCTATACCACTTTTACAAGAAAATTTAAGCTAGTCTAAGAGCTTAAAAATGGAATTTAAAAGTTTATCTATATTAATCTAATAGAGTACTACTAAAGTGCTTAATTTTAAGTTCTATATCTTAATTTTAAAAGCTAAAAGACAGCTAGAAAAGTGAATAGCAACAGCAGTATTAACTAAGTTAATACTGTTGGTGCTGATGTAATTGACCAAAAGTTTAAATGCAGGCTAAGTTTCTAGAATGAGAACTCTTAAACTAACTACCTATATGTTACTAAACCTACTTTAACCAAAATGGAACACTAGAAAGCTGTGAATCTCTTAAAGCTAAAACCACTATACTCTCTAAAGTGCCCTGGTGCTAGGATTAGCTTATTAAGCTTTAAATCTTTAATTTCTACAATCTAACTTGCAAAACCTGTTTAAAACTTGAACATGTTGACAAACTCAACTATGTAAAATACTTTGACAGGAAAATGTTGACTTTTAAGGTCAAATACTCCTTAATCCAAACACTACTTAACCAATTCTGTCCAAACTCATTTTTACTTAAAATCTATTTTAAAGCTAAAACTGCCAAATCCTTATATCTACTCTAACTTTAACTAAGCTAATTGAGCTATTTTAACTCTAAAATCTACAGCTTATTAAGAAAAATAAGCTAGTTTATCAGCTAGCTTAACCTACTATTATGACAGAATTTAAAGACCTTAATGGATTCTAGCTACAATTACTTAAAGCAATTGAATATCCAAGCTATCTAAGTGATATTGAATAGGATTAAGCTCAAGATTACAAAGGAATAAGCTACAAGAATTAAGCTAGGTTTATGCTGAAATCAAGAGTTATGAAGCTTAACCTTTTATCCTGTAGTCTGTGACCTTAGCCACTCTTGTTGAGTGAGTGGCTTTCAAATCAAAACCTATATGGCTACCTTAGCCTCTAAACCAATAAGCTTTAAGCTCAATAAGCTAAAATTAGCTTATTACTCCTCTTTGCTTCCAATATCAATCAAAAGTAATCAAATAATCATGACTTTGATTTGGATTGAACAAAAACAGTAACTAAATGACTTTAAACAAACTTTGACTGAAATTTGAGCTTAAGAACTAGTTTAAGCTTCAATGAGCTTATGAGAGCTTATTGTATCAAAACAGCTTAAAAATTGAAATCAAATACTAGTAAACTGAATGTTTAGCTTTTATTGATTTTGTAAAGTAAATTGTAATAAGTAAAGTACAAACCTGAGATACAAAGTACATGTGATTAGAAAGCTGAAAAAACTGATTTAAAATGATGATACAAAAGCTTAAAGAAAACTAAAATTTAACTAAAAAAATCTAAAAATTCTCAAATCCCGCTAAACTGTATTAGCCTCTTATTTATAAGGACGCGACATGAACGAATGGAGAGATTTAGAACTTCCATCATACCAGTCGTTGATCTTTTTCATTTGAATTTAAGCGTTAGAAGTCTATTGGTGAGGTGTTCGTCGCCAATTAAAAGCTGCCACTCGTGTGACAAAATCGATGTGGAGGGACTGCAATTTCGAGGTTAGGTTTGAGTAGGGAGAAACGGGACAGGTGATTTAGAAAAGTTGCGGTTTTTTGGCCGGTGAAAATTTGTTATAAGTTGGTTAGGGGAAGAATAGCCCGCTGTTGTGTTGAAAATGGTTTAGGGATATTTTACAAGTGGCCCCTTTGTTTTATTTCTTCCGTCAAAAGTTATAGTGTAAAAGTAAGTTTCAAAATTTATACTTCTTCTGGCTTGTGGTTGTTTATAAACAAGAAATGTGTTTTTGGAAATAAACAATTTTTTGGGCTTTTGTTGGTCTTTTGTTATCAAGGATATAGAAAGGCTTCCTTCCAAAGGGTATTTTAGTCTTTTTAATTTCCATTGTAAGTGGCAAAACTGGTCTTATTCTTCAAAAGATTCTTGTCTTTTCTTAATTTCTTGTCTATTTTGGTATCGGGCTGATCCGGCTTTTATTTCCTTTACCTCACGTCGTCACTTGATCAACTGTCACTTTTCCGTTTCTTGTGGTTTTTGGCTTGTTTTTGCTTTTTTTTGACTTTAATATCTTTCTGCACATTATGACAAAAAACAACATTTATTTCCATCTTCTTGGCATATTTTTGGCTTTTATTGGCAACATCACCTGGGCATTTAATCTATTACAATTTAACACTTATCAAAATTCCCCAAACTAAAGGATTGCGTGTCTCACGCAATCTTTTATTAATTGTACACTTTTTAAACTAAAAGTTTTCAAAATGCCCTTGTTTTTTTACCTTTTAATGAATCACCTTTTAAATCTAAGCTTCTTTTCTCCAACATTTTTATCTTCCATAGAAACACATTACTGGCAATTCATTGCATTTTAAGTGATCTACAACTTTTAGGCCTCATGAAAATAGGCTACTCCCTGAATAATAGAGCACAAAAAAGAGGAAATTTCGTCTTCCCTGACTTTTCACTAGACTAATCAAAGCTAATTAACAAGATCATTGTCAATATGAAGTCAAAATGGTTTGCTCTTGATACTTAACAACTTGTGAACATTTTCACTCCCAAGACTAAGAATTAATTGATTACGATGTTGTGCACTCTTTTCAACTTAACCATAGATCCAATTTATCTTTATTAGTTGAAATCCATTAAGCTTTACCTCAAGCTTGTGAGTTAAATGTTAATACATAGATTAAACCCTGACTTAAAGTTAAAAATTAGGAAACAAACACTCTATATACTGGATTTTTAGAAATGAATTTTAATCCATTCTATTTATTTTCAATATTACTATAAATTTTCTTTTTTTTTTGCAATAGGGAATGTTGGTTCTTAGTTAGACCCTCACTTAGGCCTTTTCTCCAAATAGGTATCGCCTCAACCACCGGTGTTCTTAGTTCGAACCCCCACTCCGCCGCTACTAAGCTTGGGGGTTATTCGCGTCAACACCTTTTTCTACAACGCCTAGAATCCCTAAGTCCCCTTAGTTGCAATCACACCTAGGCCGCGCTCCCTAGTTTATTGATGAATGCCTACGAACCTTGATTCCACGTCCATTTTTATCCTTGTTGCGACCCCATCCGAGTTCTCACTTCTCAAACATGGTTACTAAATAATACAATCTACCGACCAAATAAACCACCAATAGTTCAAGGATATATCAACAAGAAAGCGATAAATGCAGAGTGGTGCTTAGTTGAATAGTCTTAACTATTTCATACTTGTTAGATGAATGTATATCAAACAAAACATTTCATTTTTACAAAAAGTTGAATACAATAAAGACAAAGTATACATCTCTGTCCCTGATAATAATTGAAAGTAACTTTACAAGTCATGCTACGTTTTTTGTTAAATGCTTTAGGCGCATCCGTGAGTTGCTCGTTTTCTGGCGTGTTCCACTATTATGTGAATGAGCTCTCCCAATTTTCTAACACTTTCATGGCACCTTGTAGCAACGAGTGAGGAATTTATGAACTATATAGGTGAGGAATTATTAAAGACCAGAAAATATTATTAAAGGACCAAAACATTTCTTGTTTAGGAAAGATATAAAACCATTAGTCAATGTTCACCATACACATTTTTAAATTCATGCTAGATTTAATGTATACGTTTTTTTAACTAGCGTGTGTTAATAATAACCTATTTAAAAGAGTTTGTAACTCCTAGTCAAAAGAAGTTATGAGCATTAATCGGCCAATTAATCTCATAAAAAGGTTATTGATAAAAATTAAAATGTCAGTTATGAAATCTTAATATAAAAAACTCATGGTTTATGAAAGACTAAAAAAAGATACAACACAAATTAATCATACTTCACACGCTATAGATTCAACCATTCAAGGTTCTTCTGGCCCTTGAACCTCACCAAAATGTCACACGGGGCTGCTCCTTCACACAAAATTCAACAACACTTGTGTTGTTATATACCACAAGATGCATAAAACACCCTCAAAAATTCGTTATGAAGAATATAAAATAGAACATTGATTAAACGATACAAATCACAAATCCATTATGAATAATATTGTTCAATCACTGTTCTACTTAATATTCTTCATAACGGTTCAATTTATGTTTATTTTGATATGAAATACTTTGCATTTGCATTGTTATTGTCTAAAGTTATTTTAATTTTAATTATCATACATTTGTACATTTATTGTTAGAAAAACATGTAACCGAGTAACATTTGCTCGCAGTAAAATATAGTTAAAAGGTACCCGCCGCTGCATTGCGTGGTTACCCTGCTAGTATTATTAATTATTTGCTTTGTGAGTACGTATAAAATATTTTGTGAGGATGTTTGAATAAAAGTGAGTATTTTAATTAAAAATAAGGGAACAATGATATTACTAAATTTCATTAAAAGGAAGTCCTTGGTATACGAGCTGCATTTAATCCAGCGGTGGGTCGACCCGCCAGAACCCAGTAAACCCGCCGGAAAACCTATCGCCTGCCGGAACTGACTCAGATCCGTTTTCTATTTATTTACAAATTGATAATTATATCCCACCGCCTCATTTTTTTCTCTAGATTCCTCTTCAACA
>BQNB010009879.1:0-70206 GCA_026074375.1 Tanacetum coccineum
TAAACGTTAACGTTTATATCAAAACCCTAAATTATATGTAATGTATACATATAAAATGAATGCACAAGCCTTTGAAGCATGTGTACAAGTATCATAGCACCACATTTGAATATCTTTTTCCTCTAAGTCAATATACAAATCAACAATGCATGAATTCAAATAAGCTCATTTTCTACCATTTTCATTCTAGATTTCTTACTACCACTTTAACACAAGGTACAATCACTAAATGTATGACTTTTAAACCCTAAACCTAAACCCTAAATTATTCTAAAACCCTAATCTAAAACCCTAAACCATAATCTAAAACTAACCTAAACCTTAAAACTAAGCCCTAAACTTTAATCCTAAACCATAATCTAATCCTAACCTTAATCCTAAACCCTAATCTATCCCTAATCCTAACCCTAATACACGAATTTAAAGTCCAAAACCCTAAGCCAAAACTAAATCTAACCCGGCACCCCTTTTCTTTTATTTTGACCCATTTTAAACCCAACCTAGCACCCTAGCACCACTATTACCTCACCATGACCTCACTAGCAGCCACCCTAGCACCTTACAAGCACCTCCATCACCACCCTTAAGCTCCAAGACTTCTCATCACCTCCTTGTCACCTCTTGGTACCCGAACCCCCTCCACATCCTTCCACCATTCAATCCTACTCTTCTAGCTCTCAAGACTCATCATACTAGCTCCCATGAATCACCTAAGATAGCTTTGACACTAATCAAACATCAAAAACTTGGGCACTAAGCCATTCGAGCCCTATAAATAGCCGAACACCCCATTCATTCAAATCACACCTCAAAAACTTATCACCACTCAAATGGAGTTCTAACTCAGACCAAGAAGGATCAAGTGAAGTCCCTAAGCTCAGAATAGAAGCCAAGAATCAAGAGAAAGGAACCCTTGAAGTCGTTACTAGGCGTACGAACCCGAAAACCCCATTTCGACCCATTTTAGCTCAAGTAAGCTCAAAATCTTGTTCAATAAGCTTATAATCTGTATTAGAATGTTCATAATACTCTTAAGATCATATATAAACTCTTGTTTGAAGCTTTGAATCCTCAAACCCATGTGTTTTTTATTAAAACCCTAAAAACGACCCGTTTTGATTTTCTAGCTAACGAATCCTTTTTCTAAACTTTTGTTACATTAGAACATCTTATTTTTGCTTATTCTAATAAGCTATAACCTGCAAATATCATTTGGAATCTTAAAATAAGCTTGCATGGCTTTTTGGACTTGTTTTGCAAATATTTCCATGCATAGGGGTATATATCGTAACTTTCTGAAATTTATAACTAAAGGGGCTGAAAATGTCATTATTCTAAAGTTATAACTATAAGGACCTATTTTGCCAAGTTTCAAAGTTAAAGGTTTAAATTATATATACTTTATATATAAAGGACTAAAGTTGTAAAAGTTTATAAACCAAGGGTATATATTGCCAATTTTGCAAACTTAAAAATATAAAATATAATATTTTTATATAAATTATAAAAATATATATTAATATTATAAAACTCGATTTTATTAAAACCCGACACATTTATCGTTATTAATCATAAATCGACGCATTATTTCGTTATATATTTAACATAATTTATCATCAACTAACTTTTGAAGAAACTTAAAATCTTATCGTATCACGTTACTAGGGAATTTCATATGAAGGGTTTCATTTGAGTTTTCGTTTTGACGAGTTTGCTGGGTTTACGATTTAAAGTGCCCTGGCTCCTCAAACGATACTACATGGCCTCTGGATTATGATAGCCCGAACAGCGATACAATATTTCCATAATTTAATAAATCAAAGATATACGTTAAACTTTATGAAGTTTTGAAACATAAACTATCACACTAAGACTTGACATATCACCCCAGGTTGCGTGACGAAGCCGTTACTTTCACTTGATATACTTTTGCCATCAATCAGATTTCCCTATACTGTTAAGGTGAGTTCATAGCCTCACTTTTAAATCTTCTATTTCATAAACCCGTGAGGGGGATACATGCTATAAACCATGAATACAAGTGTTTTCTAAATGTATGCTATCCTGATATATTATTGCATCTGTTGTCTAAGTCCCTTTATGCCAAAAGACCCCCACCATCATGGACCATTAATCACTTGCGAGTGAACGTGAATATTGTGAATAGGCCTATTGGGATTGACGAATCCCGTTTGTGTTAGCCGGATAGGTAACCAAACGCACTATATTTGAAACTCATAGGTATATGGCAATTACCTACACGGGGGCCATTATCTTTATATATATCATTATTGATATATACACTAGTCAGTTTGAGTGCCATGAGCTTAGACGCAATAATACTGTTTTCCATAATAATTGTACTCATTGCAATTATTACACTTATGGGTGTATAACAACGTAACCCACTCTTATGATGACTTGTATTCACACTATTTATTATAAACCTATGAATTTCACTCAACCATTGTGTTGACCTTTTTAGCATGTTTATCTCAGGTAACTGAACATCTTATGGCACGGAGTGGCACGGACTTGAAGATGGCTAAACTGTTATCATTCAAACTTTATGTTTTCATGTAGATTTTGGGACCTCTGTTTGTAAAAACTCTAATGAAATAATGAATGATAACTTATCTTTTAAAAACGTCTCTTTCGAGTCATTTTCTATGATTATGACTGTTGTACTATGAAATAATACCCCAGATTAGCTTCCGCTGCTATATGTCAAAAATGGGGGTGTTATAGATTGGTATCAAGAGCCACGGTTATAGAGAACAAGGTTAAAACCTTAACTATAACTACTTTTCTTTTTTCCATCCAAGAAAGTCCTCCGTGCCACTACATCTCCCGAATAGTATGTAAAGATACATAACTACTATACTATTATATAAATAACTTATGTTATTTACCACTGGGTTGTTAACAGAGTGATGTCTTCTCCCAACCATCCTACTTCCGAGATTGAGGATGCTTTTTCCTCTAACTTTCTGGACTATATCCCGGCTTCCCCGAACTATGTCCTAGCTTCACCAGGAAAAACTTATTCTAGCTCTTCAAATAACTCATTTGGTGTAGTTCCAATAGTTTCACCAACTCTTTCACTTTTTCATGATGACCCCTATATGAAGGTCATGCATGCATACTATGCTAAAGAATCACCTATTCCACCACCAACTATTGTGCCTCCATCTACAATGCTATCTCCAATGTTTAATCCTCAAGAATTCTTTCTTCCGGAGGAATTATTGTCACCTAAGAAACAAGGCCATAACCAATCATTCTCCTCTACTTCTGCCCTACCTCAAGAATTTGAGATGGGAGAAAGCTCTCGTAAGACAAGTCTGGAACGTCACGAGGAGCAAATTGAGGAAATTCTAAATCACCTGGATGAACTCTCTCTCGACCGCATTGAGCACATAGAAGACAAAATAGAAGGTCTCGGAAAAGGTCGGGTGATTATACAACAAGATTTCGACAATCTGGAAGCTGAACTCCAAAAGGCTCATGCTCGAATTGCTAAACTTCAAAGAAAGCAAATGGGAAATAACAACAAGATTGCTCTGGCTCGCTTCAGGATTGCTAATCTAGAACAAATCATCGAAGAAATCCAAGTCCGTCACCAAGCAGACAAGGAAAGTCTTCTGAATGCAATCTATGAACTCAAGAACAGCCAGAAAGGACCATCGAACTACTAGATTAGATACTAGTTATAGCTTTTAACCTAGCCACGGGATGTGTGGTATAAATAACAACACTTGTCAAATTTTGACTATGTACAGTACAAAGGCAAGTTGTTCATGATATAATACAATGGCAATCCCGTTATACCTTGTTGTTTCATAATACCGATATATCCATCCTAAAACAACTTCTCTTATATCATCACTTCCGTCTCTATCGTTATGAATCATACCATGATTTCTAAATAAATCATAGACACTTATTTGATATGAATTATCTATGATTTCGATATCACTATTGTGACAATGTTTATTTTTGAACTTTAATCATTTTAAGACTTATGATATCATTCTTATTACGTGTTATCTTATGTTGATAGAATGCCTCCCAAAAGGATGTCAACATCTGAAGCACCAGCCATGACTCAGGCTGCCATCAGGAAACTAATTGCTATGGTACTTTAACTGAAGAAGCTCTATCTTGGTGGAATTCTTTTGCTCAACCTATTGGGATAGAAGAAGCTTACAAGATTACCTGGATTGAATTCAAGAAACTTTTGATAAAGAAATATTGTCCCCGAACTAAAGTCCAAAAGATGGAAGACGAATTTTACCATCTGACTGTGAAGGGGAATGATCTCAATACATATGTGAGAAGATTCCAAGAATTGGCAACCTTGTATCCCACTATGGTGCCAGATTCTGAGAAAATGATGGAAGTTTTCATTGGGGGATTGCCTCAAAGTATTGAAGGGAATGTTACCGCCTCTAAAACTCAAACTCTAGAGGAAGCCATTAACATAGCCCAAAGGCTAATGGATCAAGGTTACAATGCACACTCACGGTGATTGTAGTATCAAGTGAGCATCAAATACAAAAGTTTGAAGTACAGTGTACTTTCAACACTAAACTTACCGACAAAGTTAATATACAACAACTGATCCATATAGCACAAACATACGCTTATCATTTAATCTCCATACACATCAGAACAGGAAGACAGGAAACCTTCAGGGCTTATGCTGCCACCACAACTAAAAATAATGGATATACTGGAAATCGTCCCTTGTATAAGAAATACACTCTGCATCACACAGGACCTTAGCATGTTTGTTTATTATTGTAACGAGGAGGTATTTGCACTTTTGGGTTTGGCGTTTTAGGTGGGTGCGTGTGTTTGCCTTTGTATGGGTGTTGGGTGGGTGTGTGGGTGTTCTGGTCCTATAGCTTTGTGGTTGTTTTTCTGGGGTATATTGTGGGGTTGCTAGCTACTTTCCTCGTTTGATCGTCTTGAGTATTTGGGTGCTGGCTGATTGGGCTTATTTATGTTTCTAATGTTTTTGTTCTGGATTGTTGGATTTTTTCTTGGCTGGGATTTTGGTTAATTTTGTGGGGTTAAAATGTTGGTTGTGTGAGTTATTTTATGTAGTGGTTTTGGGCTATTAACCTAAGAACGGCAGAAACAAAGGTCTAGCCATGGAAAGTATAACACTGTAACTACTGTGATAGGTTACATGTGGAGAGAAGGGCATTATGCAAATCAGTGCCGATAAGTCCACCAATAACCAATGCCCTGGGAAGTGTCCTACATGTTGAGGGAAAGGAATGCTCATCAAAAACCGAATGTTGTCCACAGGTTTGTTTCTTTTAAACCCAACATCTAGCTAGGAGTATTATTTGATTCTGGAGCCGATTAAACGGGGGCCTTTCGTATCCATATCTTTGCTCTAAGCTTAAATATTCCACCCATTACTATAGATACTTTTACGATATCGAAATGGATGACAGAAAACTTAGTATGCACAAAACACCGTTATTCAGGGTTGCAATTCCTGACCTTGTTAAACCAACTTTCAAAATTGATCTTTGCGGATTTAACTCTGGTATGTTTTGACGTTAGTCATTAGTATGGGATTGGTTATCCAAGTATCATGCTAGGACATCTGTGACGGGAGAAAATGCGTCTAACTTTCCATCGAACGATGAAACTTTAATCATTCGAGCGTTTCGTGTACCGAAGTAGTAAAACGACCTAAACTACATATCCTGCATAAAAACCGGAAAGGTATATTCTCTTGGGGATGTCAGTTTCGTTCAGACCGAATAAAGGATAGAAGTCGGACGAGAATAGACTACTAGAAGACATGCCGGTTGTAGAGAATCCCTGTAGTTTTTCCTAAGGATTACTACCTAGGCATTCCTTCGTTCGTTCAAAATAGAATTTCAAATCGATCTAATTCTAGGAGCGACACCTGTAGCTCGAGCACCTTATAGTTAGCTCCTTCAGTAATGCAGAACTATCTAACCACTCTCAGATTGTTGCAGCTGAGGTTTTCTTGACCAAGTACTTCTCCCGAGAGTTAAAATAAACTACCTTAAAAAGAATCGTTACCCATTACTCAGGATCGATGACTTATTTAACCAACTTAAAGGTTCGAGTGTTACTCAAAGATCGACTTGAGTTCAGGTTATCATCTACTGAGAGTAAAGGATGAGGAATTCCAAGAATTTTTCAAAACAAGATACGGGACATTATGAATTTTTCAAGTGATGTCATTGGTTTAACTACGCACCTGCGGAGGTATTTCATGGATCTCATGAATCGAGTGTGTAATCCAACTTGGGATAAATTTGTATGTGTTCATCGATGATATTTCATCTACACATCGTTTAAACAAAGAAGAGCACGCAAATCATCTGAGAATAATCCTTGAATTACTCAAGAAAGAGAAGTTGATATATCAAGTTTCCAGTGTGATTTCTGGATTCATATAGTGTAATTTCTTGGAACACTTAATTATCTGTCAAGGACTTCATGTTGACCCTGCCAAGATTGAAGCAGTTAAGAATTGGGCATCTCCTACTAACCACGGAAATAATCAATTGCTTAGGACTTTCCGGCTAAATACCGGAGATTCACAAAGGTTTTTTCTAATGATTGGCAAGTCCTTTAACTGAATTAAACAGAATAACAAGAAGTTATCTGGGGCAAGATCATGAGTCGGTTTCTAAATACCTATAACAAATGGCTTTGTGAAGCTCTATCTTAGCAGTACAAAATGAAAACGATGATTTCGGTTGTTTACTGTAATGATCCCATCAAGGTTTCTTGGGAGCGGTGTAATGCAAAGAGATTATGTATATTGCTATTTTGCATCCCGATAACTCAAACCTCATGATGTAAAATATACCACTCATGATTCTCGAATAAGAGCAGTTGTTGTTCGTCTTAAAAATTGGAGGACACTACCTATCGTAAAAGCTGTACTGTGTTTACTGATCATTAAAGTCTTCAGCATATCCTTGATCAGAAAGTTTTGGAACATGAGGACAACGTCATTGTGTTAGAAAAATTGCTTGCAGATTTCGATTGTGAAATTGCTACCATCCTAGAAAGTCAAATGTTGTAGCAGATGCCTTAAGTCGGAAGGAACGAATCAAACCACTCTGAGTTAGATCATTAGTTATGACCATTCATCCAAACTTACCCTCATAAATTCTTAAAGCTCAAACCGAAGCACTCAAAGAAGAAAATATCAAGGTAGAAAATTACGAGGAATGGATAAGAATTTGAAATACGTTCCTGATGGTACTCGTTGTATAAGACCAAAGTGGTTTCAACTCTTTGGTAATCTGAGAGACTTGATCATGCATGAGTACCATAAATTCAAATATTTCATTCAATCCCGGGTTCTGACTAGTTTGGATCAGGATCTTAAGGAAAACTCTATTGGTGGCATAACATCAAGGCATCTATCGTTGAATTATGTTGGCAAATGTTTTACTGTTCTAGAGTTAAGCAGAAAGGTCAGAAACTATCCAGCTTACTGGTACAACATGAGATTTCCTATGTGGTAATAGGAGAAGATTCACAATGGAGTTTCTCAACAAAAACAAAATAAATGCCCCTAAACCATCAAACGGACATGACACAATCTGGGTCATTGTCGATCGCCTTACTAAATCCGCACACTTCATCCCTACCTGAGAGACAGATAGTATGGTAACCCTTACAAGATTATACATTAAAGAAATAGTCTCCCGACATGGAGTGCCAATATCTATCATTTCGGATCGTGACAGTCATTTCACATCCAGATGGCAATCATTACAAAGTGCTTTGGGTACTCAATTAGACATGAGTACGGCATATCATCTCGAAACCGATGGACAAAGTGAAAGGACCATTTAAACACTCGAAGACATGCTTCGAGCATGTGTTATAGACTTTGGAAAAGGATGGGAAAGTATTACCATTGACTTGATTCTCATACATGAACAGATAAAATGCCTAGTTATTAAGGCCAGCACCATTAGAGGATTTATGTCTTCGAAAGTGCTGTTCACTGTTTGCTGGGCAAAGTTAGAGATGTTAAACTTTCTAGGATCGATATACATCATGAAACATAAAAAGATTATCGCTAATTTCGACAACGCTTGCAAGCTGCAAGAGACTAGCAGAGAAGTTATGCCAATATAAGATGAAAGCCTTTAGAATTTCAAGTTAGAGATCATGTTATGTTGAAAGTATCACCTCGTAAAGGTGTCATCCGATTCGGAAAATGAGGAAAGCATAACCCCTGATACATTAGACCTATTCTAAATCCTTTGAACGATCTGGCCATAGTGGCATATAAACTAGAGCTTCCTGACGAGCTTAGTAATGTCCCACAGTTCTTTCCTAACATTTCTAATCAAAGAAAATGCTTTTTCTGATGATCCCTTGTAATTCCAATGATAAGAGCTTCGACTCGGTTGAAAAACTCAACTTTGAAGAAGAACTGTGTGAGTTATGGATCGAGAAGTCAAGCAACTGAAACAATTGTAGTATATTCTTATATTCAACGTAAGATGGAACTTAAGAGGACCAAATTTTCATGTGGTACGAAGATCAAATTCGTGCCATAATATCCACATTAGTTTTTTAAACCACTACCCTCGGATCTAACTAATTCTCGGGACGGATTTATTTTAAGGGAGGGGAGGACTATTATAACAACCCGTAATTTTATTAAGTAAATTCTTTTAAAAAATAAATCTATTAAACTAGATGCACTGTAATAATCCATCTATTAAATTAGTTGCACTTTATATACTACCTTCTTAAAGGAATTTTTTTGCTTTATCTCATTATGCAAAGTAACTTGCATCTCTAAAAGTAAACAAGCTCACACAACCTACCTATGCTATCTCTATCTATGTTTACATCATATAAACATTCTAATTTTTGTCAAGTCTATATCTTAAATTTTACCAAGTTAATTCTCCTTGTTAACATTACATTTCAAAATATTATTTCAAACAAGCATTAAACGTTAACGTTTATTTCAATACCCTAATTTTATGTAAGTAACATATAAAAGAAATGTACAAGCCTCTTAAAGGCATGTTGTACATGTGTAATTGCACTACATTTTGAATCTTTTCCTCCTAAATCATGTTACAAACTTTTCTAAAGCTCAATGTACAAGTCAATACTGCAGAAAGTCAAATAGAGTCATTTTCCTCCTAAATCACTTTGGTTTTCCCCTACAACCCACATTCTACAAGGTTCAAGAACTTAATGAATGACTTTTAAACCTTAAAACTAAACCTAAATTCATCCTAAACCCTTATCTTAAACATAAACCCTAATTTCACTTTCACCAAAACTAACCCTTTAAAACCTAAAAACTAAGCCTTAAAACCTTCACTCTAGCCCTAATCTCAATCCTAACACTAATCCTAAACCTTAATCTACCCTTAATCCTAACCATAATCTACATTTTAAAACCCTAACCTAAACCGAGCCCTAAATGAACCCAATACCCTTTTCCCTCCATTTCTACCCATTTTAAACCCAACCAAGTATCTTAGCACCTCTATGACTAAGCTACTATAGCCCTAAGATTCTTACAAGCACCTCCCTTTCAACTCTTGGCCACCAAGCTTGCTACATCACCACCTTGTCACTCCATTTTAGCCGAATCCCCCAAAACCCCTCCACCTTGCAAAGCTACACTCCCTAGCCCTCAATACTCATCTATAGGCCTCATTAGTCATCACACTGCAGCACTTGACCCTTAGATAACAAGAAAACTTAGGCACAAAGGTTTCCAATCCCTATAAATACGCGAACCAAGCAACCCTTTCAAATCATCCCTCAAAACTCATCTCACACACTCAAATGAAGTTTAACCATTCCCTAGCAGCAATAGAAGATCAAGAGAAGTCCCTAAGCTCAGAATAGAAGCCAAGAAGCAAGAAAAATGAAGTCTTGAAGCCATTCCTAAGCGTACTTCATAAAAACCTATTTCGACCCATTTTAGCTCAAGTAAGCCTAAGATCTTGTTCCATAAGCTTATATTCTGTATTAAAATGTTCATAATACTCTTAAGATCATATATGAACTCTTGTTTGAAGCTTTGAATCCTCAAACCCATGTGTTTTTTATTAAAACCTTAAAAACGACCCGTTTTGATTTTCTAGCTAACGAATCCTTTTTCTAAACTTTTGTTACGTTAGAATATCTTAATTTTGCTTATTCTAATAAGCTATAACCTGCAAATATCATTTGGAATCCTAAAATAAGCTTGCATGACTTTTTGGACTTGTTTTGCAAATATTTCCATGCATAGGGGTATATATCGTAACTTTCTAAAATTTATAATTAAAGGGGCTGAAAATGTCATTATTTTAAAGTTATAACTATAAGGACCTATTTTTCCAAGTTTCAAAGTTAAAGGTTTAAATTATATATACTTTATATATAAAGGACTAAAGTCGTAAAAGTTTATAAACCAAGGGTATATATTGCCAATTTTGCAAACTTAAAAATATAGAATATAATATTTTTATATAAATTATAAAATTATATATTAATATTATAAAACTCGATTTTATTAAAACCCGACACATTTATCGTTATTAATCGTAAATCAACGCATTTTTTTTTTTTTTGGGTAAAGGGTTACCCCGGTAAAGTATATTAATCACAAAAACGTTTAAGTACAATGGAATGCGGATGAAATACCACATTAACCTCAAATCGACGCATTATTTCGTTATATATTTAACGTAATTTATCATCAACTAACTTTTGAAGAAACTTAAAAATCTTATCGTATCACGTTAATAGGGAATTTCATATGAAGGGTTTCATTTGAGTTTTCGTTTTGACGAGTTTGCTGGGTTTACGATTTAAAGTGCCCTGGCTCCTCAAAAAATACTACATGACCTTTGGATTATGATAGATCCGTAACTGTGATACAATTAATACTTAATTTAATAATTAACTGGTATACGATAAACTTGATGAAGCATTGACACATAAATTATCACACTAAGACTTTGTAATGATCATCCCAGGTTGCGTGACGAGCGTCTACTTTCGCTTGATATAATTTTGCCACAATCAGATCTCCTATACTGATTAGGGTGAGTTCATAGGCCTCACCTTTTAAATCTTCTATTTTCTTAAAACCCTTGTGAGGGGGATCACATGTATATCCTTGAATACAAGTGTTTTCTAAATGTATGATATCCTGATATATTATTGCATCTGTTGTCTGAGTCCCTTTATGCCAAAAACCCCCCACCATCATGGACCATTAATCACTTGCGAGTGAACGTGAATATTGTGAATAGGCCTATTGGGATTGACGAATACCATTTGTGTTAGCCGGATAGGTAACCAAACGCACTATATTTGAAACTCATAGGTATATGGCAATTACCTACACGGGGGCAGATCATTTTTATATATCATTATTGAATATATACAATAGTCAGTTTGAGTGCCTTTGAGATTAGAGCAATTTATACTATTTTCCTTAATAATTGTACTCATTGCAATTATTACACTTATGGGTGTATAATAACGTAACCCACTCTTATGATAACTTGTATTCACACTATTTATTATAAACCTATAAATTTCACTCAACCATTGTGTTGACCTTTTTAGCATGTTTATCTCAGGTAACTGAACATCTTATAGCACAGAGTGGCACAGACTTGAAGATGGCTAAACTGTTATCATTCAAACTTTATGTTTTCATGTAGATTTTGGGACCTCTGTTTGTAAAAACTCTGATGAAATAATAAATGATAACTTATCTTTTAAAAACGTCTCTTTCGAGTTGTTTTATATGATTACGACTGTTGTACTATGAAATAATACCCAGATTTAGCTTCCGCTGTGTATATGTCAAAATGAAGGGTTGGAATAACAAAAGACCCAAACCTACTCCTTTCACCCCAAGATTTACCCGTTTCAAATACCATCGGAGGGCCAAGCTTCTTAGGAACATCAAGGTGTATGAAGGAAATAAGGATTCGGAGCATCTTCTCAGCCACGACCGAGCAAGAGGAATGGCTGATGCCCATCTGGTGCAAAATGTCCCGCCAAACCTTGGGTTGGGCAGCAAGAAATTGGTTTGACGATTTAGATCCCAAAAGTGTGAACAATTTCGAGGAGTTAAGCTAAAAGTTCTTAGAGGAATTTTCACAATAAAAAAGATACACCAAAGACCCCACAGAGATTTACAGCATTAAGAGGAGACAAAATGAGGGCCTACAAGCTTTTATGGATCAGTTCAAGTCTAAACGTACACACATAAAAGGAGTTCCTCCGGTCTTACGCATCTCAGCTTTCATGCATGGGCATGGCCATCCGAAACTTGCAAAAAAAACTCAATGACAAAATCCCTAAGACGGTGGATGAAATGTTTGAAAGGGTTAGAGCTTTCATTCGAAGACAAGTGGTTGCGGGTTCAGCAGAAATGTCCCGTCCCCCTTAGTGGGATAAAGGAAATACTCGTTCGGTCTGGTCTGGAGGACAAGATAAAGCCAGAAACAGAAATGGACCAAGAGAGGTGTAAAGAAACATGGGAATGTATACACCTTATTCAAGAATAGACACTTTCACTCCGCTCACTAAAATTCAGAAGGAAATTCTGGCTATGGAAAGCATAAGTTACCCAGAACCACCACTCTTGATTGGAACTCTTGAAAAACAAAATCTAAACAAATTATGTGATTACCATGGAAATAGGGGCCACAACACTAATGATTGCTATCAGTTAAAAAAGCAGATAGAAGAAGCCATAGCTTCAATAAAATGCCCACCTGGTAAAGGACATCTGTCGAAGCAATCAGAGAAATAGAAGTTAGGGGAGGAATGGCGTAAAGGTCAGAAACATGATGAATGGTAGGAGAAACCGCAAGAGGCCCTACGAAGGAGAAGGATCTAGTTTAACAGAAGAGCTCACCTTCCTGGCGATCCCTCGGAATAGCCTGACGGATGAACCCATTATATTGGAAGGGATTATTAAAGGTCACCAGGTCTGAAGGATTTATGTAGACATTGGAAGCTCATTGGAGATTATGTATCAGCATTGTTTCAAAAACTTTAGCGCTAACTTCCAGTCAAGGTTAAGAAAGTGCAGAGCTTCGTTGATAGGTTTCTCAAGCAAGACATACCACCCCTTGGTTGTTGTGATAGAACCTATCGTATACCATGGGGAGGCAGTGAGGATGAACTAATTCAGTACTCATTAGACGTTTGCAATAGTAAGGTGTCGTTCACCATATAACGTCCTTATAGGGAGAACCGAAATGAGAAGCCTTAGAGCGGTAGGCTTGACCATTCACTCTATGATCAAGTTCCCAACAGAATAGGAAGTTGTCTTGGAAACAAGTAAGGAAGCCCTGTGGGAATGTAGACAATTGGAGAAAATGTAGAATTCGTGGAAAGAAACACAATGGCTTCAACACATGGAACAAATATCTAGAATACAGAAGCAAACAATACTGCGAGCAAGGAACAATCCTGGTCATAGACCCGGCAAGGAGCCGATGCTTCCTGAAAAAGAAAGAGGCGAAGGCAACATGGGAGAAAAAGTGACCATCTGTAATAAACAACTGGACCAATCCATAACGATCGAAAGTACGTTATCGCTTGGCTGCAAACTATGGCTAATTAATATCCTTCGGAAGAATGTGGACGTACTTGCATGGGCAGGTCCAGGGGGACAGTAGTACCGCAGTTTCTCAAGGAATGTCAGTTAAAAGCATACCCATTGGCCGAACCAGTGGTCTACAGGAAACGACCACTAACACCAGATATACGACAAGCATTGAAGGAAGAAGTGTTCAATTGGCTAAAGGAAGGGACAATCAAAAAAGTCTAGTGTAGCACCCCCATTTTTACAATATAGCAGCGGAAGCTAATCTAGGGTATTACTTCAGGGATTACCAACATCTATCATAGGAAAACGAATCAAAAGAGGACAATTGTTGGAAAAAAATTTAGTTATCATTCATTTATATTCATAGTTTATACAAATGAGGTCCCAAAATCTAAAACATCATGTTTTGAATGATATAAGCAGTTCAGCATCTTGAGTCTATGTCCACTCCGTGCTGTAACTTCTCATTACCTGAGATAACATGCTTAATAAAGTCAACAAATGGTTGAGTGAAATTCATGTTTGATATAACAGTTTGAATACATGTAATAGTATAATATATGTCTTAACACAATTATTATGAAAATGATATTGTTATGATCTTGGGTCATGTTATTATATACCCGTTATTAGTAATAATCGCAATGAATCATAGTAACAATGTATTATCCCGTTATTGCCTTGTTTGGTCTGATTGGTCTTGTTCTCATGTCACCAACACATTATCATCCAAAGTCAATTTAACGACTTAAAGAGCTCATATATCAACATATTAACATCTAAAGTCAATTTAACGACTCGAAGAGCTCATATATCAACATATTAACATCCAAAGTCAATTTAACGACTCGAAGTCAAATTTAACGACTTGAAGGATTTATTAATATCTAAAGTCAATTTAACGACTCGAAGTCAATTTTATGGACTTGTAGGATTATGAAACTTATCACATTACATATCCAAGTCAATTTAACAAACTCGAATCAAATTTAAACGACTTGTAGGATGTTGGATACAAACAGATTATATCCATAGTCAATTTAACGACTTGTAGTGTAATTTAATGACTTGTAGGATTTATAACGTAGACATTGATTGTAATGATACATCAGATTAGCATATAGTCTGGTAAAACACTTGTATCCGTACTTTATAGCATGTATCCCCCTCACGGGTTTATGAAATATTTAAAGATATTAAAATTGAGGCTATGAACTCACTAAGTCATTGAAAAGTAATCACATTGTTATAAATAAAAGAGTATGTAAAAGAGTTGTAACGAGATGTATCCCCTCGAGGGTTTATAAAACATGTAAAATTAGTAAAGGCGAGGTTATGAATCTCACCTGATAGGGTAGTTATGTAGATGTAATAAATATTCGAAATGAAGCTGACGACTTATCACAATCTTAATAGGGAATGTTTGATATAGAAATGATAGTAAACAGCCACGTCATGCAAACTGAGTTAAATATGTTAGTCTAGGACGATTGTACTCTAGATCCTTTAGTTTTAAGATTATGTGTTTGATTGAAGAGTTGGAATTCATTGTAGTCACCTATTCGGCCATCATAATTCAGAAGTCATTCAGTAAACGTTTGAGGAGCTAGGGCACTTTAAATCGTAAACCCAACAACTCAGTCAGAACGTAATACCAAGATGAAACCCATTAATATGAAGTCTCCTAGTATTGTGGTTTTTTTAAAACCAAATATAGCTTCCGGGATGTTCGGTTTTTTAAGCGTTTTATTCAATATCTGGAAATGTTAAGCACGAGAAGCGTTATTTAAAGTTATGTTGGATAATGTTTTGAGCATGATTTTATACTTTTTCAAAATGTTACATTTTAGACCCTGGGATTTGAAAAATTGCAAATAGGTCCTTGGAGTTTGCACTTTTACGACTTTGGTCCTTCAACTTTAAAAGATATACCAAGTAAACCTTGTACTTTGAAAAGTGACATAATAGACCCCTATAGTTATAACTTTGATAAAATGACACATTCAGCCCTTCTAGTTATTAATTTCAAAAAGTTACGATAATACCCCTTGCATGGATTATAATTACAAAACATGTTCAAATTGCCATGCAAGCTTATTTTAACATTTCAATAGACATTTATAAGTTATAATAAACTAAAATATGAAGATTTAACATAACGCAAGTTTAAAATAACGATTCGTTAGGCTAGGAAGCAAAATGGGTTAAATTAGGGTTTCAAAACGTAAACGCGCGGGTCTTAAGTTCAAATTCCTTCATTAATCAATAAAGTGGTTATTTTAACATTAGTTAAGCATGCTAGGATAGATTATAACAATATTTAATCATTATAACATTTAGTTTTAAGAAAAACACGAAATTAGGGTTTCGGGTGTATGGTTTTGGATCAAAATGGAAAATGAGCATGAATTGAGTTATGAAACTTTAACAAGATTATATTTAGGATCATATGAACATTATAAGGGTGTAGTATCAGGTATGAAGTTGATAGAACCTAGGTTTGAGCTTCAATGATCAAAAATGGTGGAAATGGGTCATTTCGGGTAGTATTTCCACTCGTACGCCTTGTATCTTTACTCTGAGGCTTCAATTATTTAGGGATTCGCTTCTTGAACTTATTTAATGATCCTAGGATCATAAGGGAGCAAAGGATTGCTGCCAATTGGGTTTGAGAGAGAAGAGATGTGGTGCGAGTATGAATGAACACCCAAAGGCCCTATTTATACTATTTTGAGGATGAGGAGGTTAAGGAACCCTTAGCTTCTATTCTTGACACATAGGAGGGCTAATATGTGATGTGTATAAGCTAGAAAAGCAAGTGTGGGAGGTCTAGGAGTAGCTTGAATGTGTTGGCCTTGCTTCCTTGCTTCCACGGCTGATATGAGCTAAAGGAGGCTCATGTGGCCTCTTTCTTGGCCAAGAGATGTCCTAAGCAGCTGGGTAAGCTGCTATAGGTCTTCTAGAAGAAATCCTTGGTGGTATTTTGCATATGATATGGTTTTAAATGGGTCAAACTTTGGCAAAGAATGTGGTTCGGGGTCTGATTGGAGTGCGCAAATAGGGTTTTTTGTATTTTCAATTGATTATTCGTGTAAAGCATGGGTTATTTTTGGTATATTGATGATATTAGTACATGTATGAAGTGTTATCATCAGTATTTGTTTATGTTTCGAGTTTAAAAATGGGTTAAATTGGTGAAAACAAGCCGCGGGTCAGTTTGGTTCTATTTAGGGTTTGTTTTATGGTTTCAAGCTTGAAATTCGTATGTAAATGATTAAGAGTGATAGGTTACTGACCTCAAGGCTCATATTAAGGTTTATAATCAAAGTTTGATAGGTGGTTTGGGTTAAAACGAGTTAGAAATGAAGAATTGAGGTCGTGGGTTTCACTTGGTACGGTTTAGGGTTTTCTTGATTTTCTTTGTTTATAATTTGTGGATAAAGAATCAAGATTGATAGATTAGTGATCCTAGACAGTGTATAAAGGATTAGCAATGATAATTGAGTGGTGGTTTAAGTTATAATGGGTCGAAATGGATAGAATAGGTCGTGGGTTGAAATTAGGGCACGTAGTGGATGTTTAGGGTTTCTAGGTTTTCTAATTCAAGTATATTGTCAAAGAAATGATAGATACTGATGGTTAATGATTTTTAAACTCATATTATGAGTTTACAATAGCTCACGGTTGCTTATTTGAGGTTGAACGGGTTAAAAACAAGAAAACAGGTTAAGTGATCGTTTAGGGCTCATTTAGGGTTTCTCGGATTCGATTCTCGTATAAATGAAGTAAGATTATGAAATAATGATGGAATAGGATTGTCATGGTTGTATAATAAGTTATTACAACTTATTTGAGTATTGATTGGGGTTAGAACGGATAAAAATTGATAAACGGGTCATGGTTTAGGAATTAGCTCGGTTTTAAGGTTTAAGGTTTTGAATTAGGGTTTTGAGTATAAAAATAGATATGAAAGCTTATAAATGGATTAATTAGGGTTTAAATAATGTGTAATGAGTGTAATATCTTGTACACAAGTGGTGGTGAAGAAATTTTGACATGAAAAAGGAGGAGTAAAACGGACTTATTTTAGAGATCATGTTTAATGACTTGTATATTGAGCTTTTAAAGACTTGTACTTTGATTTAAAGAGATTTTATATTTCATATGAGATGTTATATTACTTGTACATATGCTTTAGTATCTTGTACATTCACTTTAGATGTTAATCTTTCCATGAGATTAGGGTTTAGAGGTATACGATAACGGTTTAAAGCCCGTTTTGATATAACGTTTGCGACATAGTACTTTTATAGGAATTAATGTTCCTTTAAAAGAATATGATCGTATTGACTTGACATGTTATGATGTTTGCTTGACATATATGAAGACGGGATTGCCATAGATAGGTTGTGTGAGCTCGTCTACTTTAGTTATGCAAGTTACCTTGCTTAATGAGATATTGACAATGTAAGTAATGTAATAAAGCGAAAAAATTTCCCTGTATGATTGTGATCATAGTAAAATAGGTTGATGAAAATTCTTGGGTTGTTACATCTAGCACCCCGAATGGATCACTAATGCAACACTCATCAAGCTAGCAAGTGGTGCTTGGCAAGTGCAAAGGGACTACTCAAGTCTCAACAGAGTCTACGCCAAAGATATGTATCCCTTTCCAGAGATAGAAGAAGAACTTTGCAATCAGTAATGTGATATCCATACAAATATTTCCTACGACACCCCAAGGAAAATAGCCAGATAAGAATGGCAGAAGACGACGAAGAGAAAACAGGATTCCGTACTGAGGAAGGAGTATACAGTTTCACTCACATGCCGAAAGGGCTAAAAAACTCTACAGTAACACTTTAAAGAATGGTGGAAAAAGTACTAGCTGATAAAAAAGGACGGAACGTAGAGGTCTACCTAGAAGAGATAGTCGTGAAAAGCAAAAACAAACAAAGCTTAATGGAATACGTGGAAGAAAACATTGTATAAAACTAAAATGGTGTGATTGAAAATCAATCCCAACTGAAAGCACTTTCGCGAAATGAATTTAAGGAAGGTTCTGGGCTATACACAATACAGAAGATGTATAAGGCCAGACCTAACAAAATACAACGATGGTTTATGAAAAGCACACACATGAGGCTAGATCAGATACAGAACATGTCCGTACAACTAGCAAGCATCGGCAGGTTTATACCAAAATTAGTGGAACTCATGCTTCCCATCCGAAAAGTTTGCCAAAACTTAGATATGGCAGAAGGACCAAGCTAGACGAACGAGGCCGAAGAAGCCTTACGGAAGATAAAAAGAAAGTTGCAAAAATTGCAAACACTAAATGCAAGGGGAGGGGGGATGTGTGATACTTGCTTACTACAAAAGAGTGAGACAATCAATCTATGTTTAAGGGAGTTCAAATGTCCATCTATTATGTCAGTCTGGCCGTTCGCAGTCATTTGAAACATGCTATACTTGACAGAAAAAACCAATCTTAACTTTATTCACACAGCACGGGGTCTCTGATGTGTTTCAAATGCTTTAAATTTTTAAGAGGTGAAAATTACCTGGTGATATTCTATATGGACCACATGACTAAAAGTATAACCTAAGTACTGTAGTTATAATTTTTTAGTTAAGACCTAGGTCGTCCACTTGGATTAGAGTAGTGTTTCAATAACCAAAAAGAAATTTGACTTTAACTTTTTTGAAAATTACATTTAGTTGTTCATTGATAATAAAGTATGATATCGGATTGTTGAAATATAACTTATAAGTGTAGGAAATGATTTGACTTCGAACTATGGGATTTATTTATAAATGATTTCTCGTCAGAAAACTGTTTTCCACAAAATACTGGTAACTTAAGATTATATTTAGTTAACTAGACCTAAATGTGTTATTCAAATAATCAAGTTATTATTATATCAAAAGCTTTATTTTGTTTATCAATTTACGAAAGTGGATTTCTCGGCACAACGGTACAAGTCCATAGTCAAATCTTTAAAAACCACATAGTATCATAACGGATCTTTGCGACATTATACTGATTATGATTAGTATAATCTAAGTTGATAATCCAAAAATAGATTAGATTATAGATATATCAGGTTGCTACTTAAGCTTAAGATTAAAGCGATCAAGATCCATACCAAAAAATTATTCTTTATCGTATCTTCATCGAGCATGTCATGAGGAGATTTAGCCTCTCAGTGGATATGGAAGTAATAACAAAAGTACACTTTATATAAATTTCCATTATTTCAATAACTAGGTAAGAAAATCGTCTTCGTTCTTGATCGTTAGATCTTTTCCTTTAAAGAAAGAGGTGTTTCATGCTGTTTTTGGTGAGAGGAGGGAAGTATGTGTGTGGAATGGTTTGTAGAATGAGATTGATAGTGAGGAATGAGTGCTTTGAGGATAAAAATTTGTCCTCAATTTATAGGCAAGTTTGGGTACAAAGTGCGGCGCACTTAGGAAAAAGTGCGGCGGACTTTGGGTGTTAATGCGATAGCATTTAATGGCTTTTACTGGAAGTGTGGCGCACTTACAAATAAGTAAGGCGGTTTTGAGGAGTTAATGCGATAGCATTTATTAGACTTTAATTCTTTAGACTTTGGGAGAAAGTGCGGTGCACAATATTATATACGTGCGGTGTTTTGGGGCTTCAAAGGAAAGTACGGGTACAAAATATTATAAGTCCGGAGATGACTTCATGAATTTAGCTAGAAATCATTTCTTTTTTGTATTCGCCCTCCAAAGTGTATTGATTCTTGAGATTGGCTTTGTAGTTTCTTCAAGTGAACATATAAGCAATTCAGCTATTTTATGTGCGCATAGTTCACGAGAAGATCAAATATAAATAAATAGGCCATAGATATATGTTTAATTGGGCGTTTCACTTCCCTCCACATTTTAGCTTATTGCTTGACCGTAAGCAATGGTAGGGGGAAAAAATAAAATCATTTGTCGTGACTTGGAGAAATTAGATTTTTATAAGAGTTTGCATATTGGATAACTTTTCAGGCATAGACACATAACATAGCACCTCACATACGGATAGTGTTTGATTTTTTAAATTCACTAAGCCACTCAGATAAGGTTAAATATGCTATTGTGAAGAACACTTAATTTGCACAGGATCATTTATATAGACAGTACCATAGGCTTGTACTAACACAATTAAAATGAACGAAGGCGGGAACCTTTTAGTACTAGAGAGGATCCAATCTTCATGCGCCAAACATAAGCCTTTATTTCTTTGAACTACTATAACACACTTATATAACTTTTTTTTACCAAATGGTAACTAAGGCTTGGCACAGAGCTTCTTCATTCAACCTTCAGATATTTCAGCAATATAGCATTTAAAAGGAGTGCTTGTAGGAACAAGGATTTGCGAGTTACATTTCATGTGATAGACTTCGGTCTAGTAAATGATTATTAAGTATAAGTTCTAGAGCTTCTAAATTACCGGCTCTCTCAAACATAATTATCAACCAATACCAATGTTTCAGAAAAGGCGACAAAGACCATACGTACACATCTGTAACGACGGAATAGACACATATGACTGCAATCAAACCTTAACTCGAACAAGCTAAAGGCATCAATTATCTTAGGTATCAAAAGTGGACACCCGAATATTCTAAAGGCTTAAAATTATCACAATTTAGTGGACTGGGGTGTGCTAGCTATAATGTATTCCGGTTGGACTTGACTTACTAAGAGAATTTTTTTATTTTAATTTGAAAAATATAATGAGAATTTTCATTAATATCAGTTGGGAAAGTTTTTACAGCGGAAAAAACATAGGGGATATGTTTAATTGTTCCTATTGGCTCCCTACCACTTAAGTTGAACATTGCCCTCAATGTGATAACTGATAATAGAGATAAAATAGGGAAAATTAAAGGAGAATGGTACTTCCCAGGGCATAAAGAAGTGCATAGCTGTAGTAGAGCTATCTTGAGCATACTTCACAATTTTCCATATCTTCAAGCTAAATTACCTGTATAAGAGTAAACATACAAAAGCACACAAAAAGAAAAATATTTTGTTGATTTTTTTTTAGAAAATAAATAAAAGATATTAGTAGAAGAATGGAGGAGGGACTCCTCCACACTTAAGTGAAGCACGGGTTGCCTCCCGAGAAGCGCTTAATTTTTTAAGAGAGTCGTTAGCTAGACTCGTACTTCGAGATCATTCTTTGGGAGAAGAGTAATGCCTCCTTGAGTTATTGTCTTCTTCATGATATAGTTTGAGTCGATGGCCATTGACTATGAACGTCTTTCCATCTTTTCCATAAAGTTCAACATATCCGGATGGATATTGATGTTTCACTACATAAGGTCCTAACCATCGAGATCTGAGCTTCAGTTGTTTAAATTTGTAAATAGCAGAACCTTGTTTCCTTGTTTGAATTCTTTTCTCATTTGTAATTTTTTGTCATGCCAGACTTTGGTTCTTTCCTTATATAGACGAGATTTTCATATGTTTGGTATCTAAGTTCGTCTAACTTGTGTAACTGAATCATTCTTTTCTCACCAGCAGCAATGAGATCTGGGTTGCAATTTTTTAGTGCCCAGTATGCACGGTGTTCAATTTCGAATGGTAAGTGGCAGTTCTTTCCATATATTAGTTTGTATGGTGTAGTACCGGTAGGTGTTTTGTAGGCAGTGCGAAAAGCCCACAGAGCGTCATCAAGTTTTCTTGACCAAATAGCAGGGTTGTCTTTAATAGTTTTTTCAAGAATTCTCTTGAGAGCTCTGTTCGTGTTTTCAACTTGACCACTAGTTTGAGGGTGATAAGATGTAGAGAAGTGGTGGTTAACTCCATATCTTATCTATGGTTTTTTTCCTTATTTTGTTACAGAAGTGAGTACCTCGGTCGCTGATTAGAGCTTTGGGCATTCTGAAACGGCAGAATAGTTTCTTCAGAAAGGTGACTACTACTCGGGCATCATTGGTTGGTAAAGCTTGAGCTTCGGCCCATTTAGATACGTAATCAACAGCGACTAGAATGTATTCAAACTTATATGATTTCGGGAATGGTCCCATAAAGTCGATACCCCATATGTTGAAAATTTCACATACTTGAATGTTGTTTAAGGGCATCTCATCACGTTTTGATATATTTCTGGTCTTTTGGCATGCCTCACAAAGGTGAACTAGAGTATGAGCTTCTTTAATGATTGTTGGCCAGTAAAATCATCAAGAACTTTTTTAGCAGTTATGTTTGGTCTGTAATGTCCACCAGTTGGTCCATGGTGACATTGATCTAAAATGGTTCGATTTTCTAGTCTAGATATACAACGTCTGATCATACCATCAGAACATACTTTGAATAGGTAAGGTTCTTCCCAAAAGTAATGTTTGAGGTCAGAGAAGAATTTGTTCTTTTGTTGATACATCATCCCTTTTGGTATAATATCGCCGAACAAGTAGTTTGCAAAGTCTGCGAACCAAGGTTCATTTTTGGTATTGATTTCCATTAGAGTTTCTCCAAGAAAGTTATCATCGACTTTACTGTCATCACTTGACTCGTCATTTTCAATTCAGGATAAGTGGTCAGCAGCAACATTTTTTGTACCGTTTCTATCCATGATTTCTATGTCAAATTCTTGCAAGAGTAAGATCTATCAAATAAGGCATGGTTTAGCATATTGTTTCTTGAATAAGTGCCTTAGAGCTGAATGATCGGTGTGAACAATAGTTTTTGAGAGAATAAGATATGATCTGAATTTGTTAAATGCAAAAACTATAGCCATAAGCTCAAATGTTTTTAAAGACTGATCCTATTCCTGAACTAGGCCTAGTTTTAGGTTTAAGGTTAAAAAATTAATGGTTTCTCCTGGGTTTAATTCTTGAATATTGTTGTTGAAATGATGATATGATATGATTGTAATTTATGTTATTACAACTTATTTGAGTGTTGGTTTGGGGTTATGATGGATAAAAACCAAAAAACGAGTCATAGTGTAGTATTTAGCTTGGGTTAGGGTTTCTAAGTTTTGAATTAGGGTTTTAAGAGTAAAATGTGTATGAAAGTTTATGAATAGAATAATTAGGGTTTACACATTGTATATTAAGTGTAGTAGCTTGTACACAAGTGATGGTGAAGAGATTAGAATAAAAACAGAGGTAAAACGGCTATTTTGGATATCATGCATTAATGACTTGTATATTGTGCTTTGAAAGCTTGTACTTGACTTGTAGGGAGTTTACATTTCAATTGAAATGTTATATTACTTGTATATATGCTTTAGTAGGTTGTACATTCACTTTAGATATTAACGCTTCATGAAATTAGGGTTTAGAGGTATATGATAACGGTTTAAAGCCCGTTTTGATATAACGTTGCGAATGGTACATTATAGGAATAATGTACTTTGTAACAAGGATATGATGATATTGAATTGACATATTGTGATGTTTGCTTGACATATATGAAGACAGGATTGCCATAGATAGGTTGCGTGAGCTCGTCTACTTTGGTTATGTAAGTTATATGACATACTGAGATATTGACAATACAAGTAATGTAATAAAGAAAAAAATTTCCCCGTACAATTGTGAATATAGTAAAATAGGTTGATGAAAATTCTGAGTTGTTATAGGGCGGTCCCTTTAAATAGGGGCCGGTCCCCTTAATTATTAAGGGGACCGCCCTTATAATTAAGGGGGCCGCCCAGGCCAGACGCTCCCTTTTTTGTTTTCTCTGGGGGAGGTGTTTTCTGGAATATTTATAGCTGTTTTTAGGTATAAAATTTGAATCCAAAATATTTATTTTGAATAAAAAATTTCTTTTAAATCCAAAAATGTTTTGTAAAAGTTATAAAAATGTTTGTGACATTTTTATAAAAAATGTGAGGTTGAATAAAAATCTTTTGATCATAAAATGCATTAAGCATATGTTTATTCATACCTTTAAATGATTAAATTTTTCAAAATAAAAATCTACTACTAATTACTTGTTTACAAATAATTTTTCATTAATTGTTTTTACATTTTGTGATTATCAAAACGTAGAGAGATCGAAAAATAATAATAACATTTTTAGGCATTATTTCTATCAACAGCTTATTTGAATTGCATGCTAATTGTGTTACTTCTTAGTTTTGACTGCTTATTTGTGGCTGGTTATTTGGCACTGCTTATTAATTGGCTTATTGTAATGCTTATTCTTCCGGTCTGGTAAAACAATAGCTTATTGTAATGCTTAGTTGTGACTGCTTATTTGTGGCTGGTTCATTAGTCCTTTTTTAAAACCCATTATTGTCACATTTAGTCCTTCTTTTGATTAAGTTTTGTGGCTTATTTTTTGATGTTTCATTAAGTTAATTTGATTTTTGGTGATGTAAAGTTTTGTACTTTTAGGATTTTGATTGATTAGAATTTGTTTTTTTGTTTGGCTTTTTTAAGTTATTCTTGTTCTTGCAAGTTGCAAATCATTAGTTAATCTGATGTGGGTTTGTTTTTTTTCAAGTTAATTTGATGTGGCTTTGTGAGATGGGTATGTTTTTGTTCAAGTTAATTTGATGTTTGTTGATGTAAAGTTTTTGCAAGTTGCAAATCATTTATGGTTATGAATTACAGAGTATTTCCTCCTAAGTCCCAACCATAGCGATTTTGGTATGCTTATTATTTAGATTAAGTACTGCGGTATTCATTGTAAATCCTTATCCCAAACAACCCTTAAGATCCTATGATCCAACCATTTTTAACTTTGATACAATTTGTAGTTACATAATAGAAACTTAGAGATTTATTTAATTTAATATCATACAAAGTACCATCTTAGATTAAGCCTACATTACACAATAAACGCTACAAATGCTTGAACACATCTACTCGGCCATTTCCCCTATTCTACAAATGCTACTTCACCAACATCCTCAATACGGAATGAGACCATTAAGCTTCTCAATGAACAATTTTTTTTACGAGCATTCAACTCAATTTCCCTTGCCAAGATCTGCAATTTGTCCACTATCTCACAGTCCTTCCTTTGAATCTCATGGAAAACTCATCCATTTTCACAGGCACATTACGTGTCTCCAAAATATCTAGCTCCTCAAGAAATTGTGCCTGTGCTATAACCACATTATTAACTTCACCACTCACCCTAGTTATCTCTTTTGCAAGCATGTAATCTTCAGTCACCGACCTATGACAATAAAGAACAAACATGGGATCCCAGTGCACAGAATTAGAAGACCTGCGTAGCTCACCACATATCAGTAACCATGCCATTTGTTACCTTCTTATGACTGTGAGTTCTGAAGCAAGACTATAAAAACATAGAGGACCTCATCCTTTAAATAGATGAAGCCACACAAACAGTCAACTACATAATAATTTTAGGAAATAAAAACAAAGATACCTCACATGCAAACCTGTATAGAAATGACATTTGATTCCTAATGTTTTCACTTTCCTAAAATAGTAGATAACAAAGGTCCCATTACACTCCATTATTAGCATTTTACATATTCCCTTAGGATACATACTACCCACAACTTCCAAAACAGTTCAGTTAGCAAACAGTGTTGACTTTGCTTATTGTCTTTACCTGCATGACCACACTTATGCTTTACTTATTATTATTTAGCTTATCGTAATAGCAATTAATTTGATTATGCATTTGCTTATTATTAGCCTGCTTATTATGTTGTGCTTATTATCTTCTGCTTATTAGTTAGGTTATTGTGATTGCCTACAAAAACAATTAGTTCAGCTAGATTCATAGTATATCCTTATTATCCCAAACACCCCTTAAGATTGCAGAACTATTCTTAATTTGTTTATTCATTTTCTTTTCATTTATAAACTTATTTGGTTATTTTTTGTGCATTTAGGAATATCATGCGAGAGTTCACGTTAAAAGCAAACTCCATTACTTTCCGTTGATGAAAGACAGCTTAGGGTTGGACCGGTGTGTGTTGTTTAGGGAAACTTTCTTTGGGCGGTGGTTGGATTTAACTTACGTTCAAAATGAGGAAAGTCTCATACATTATATGCTTCAGAAGCAAAAGTTTTCTGATAATGATCACTATGATCTTCCACTAATTTATAATGTTAATGAGCATACTCTTCACTTTGGGCGTCGTGAATTTTGTCTCATTAGTGGATTTAAGTTTGGTTGGATAAGTTTCCGTAATTTTAGGGATGGTGATATCACTTTTCGTGATCGTGTATTTCCTGAAAAGATAGGAGAGTATGTTAAAACGTAGATCTTCTATCTTTGATTGAGGATGAAGTGCGTTTCACCAGCCTTTCTGATTCAGACTCTATACGAGTGTGTTTATTGTTTTCTTTGGAAGTTATATTCATGGGTCATGATTTAGGATATGCAGTAGAAGATGTATTTCTTAGGATGATTGAGGATCTTGAAGTTTGGAATGATTTTCCTTAGGGAGAACATATGTGGCGGGAGTTATACACTGCCATCAGGAATGTTAACTCAAACTATAAGCAAGCACACCATAAATCATTGGAAATTAACCCCAACTTTGATCCCACCCCTTGTCTGGATTTGTATTGTGTTTCAAGGTTAGTATTCGTTTACAAACACTAGTCAAGTCATTATATACATATACTATGTGTTGAATAAACTATGTCGTTTTGACATAGTTGCTACCGTGGTGCTACAGTAACCGGCCCATTGGGCTCCTACTTTGGGCCGGCCCATTTGACACTTTTTTTTTGTTTTTCTTTTTCTTTAACGAGGCAACTTTGAAAAAAAATTGCTCGCCACAAAATAAGAAACAAAATTACAAAAGTACTTATTTATTCAGATTAAAGTAATTCTCCAGAGTTTGACTACAAAACAACTAAGAAATCTTCGGCAACGACGCCAAAAAATTTTGATGTGTTTCAAAAGCTTTAAATTTATAAGACTGAAAATACCGGATAATTATATAGAAACACACGGGTAAAAGTATAACCCACGTATGTAGTATAATCTTTTTAGGCAAGACCAGGTCGTCCACAAGGATTAGAGTAGTGTTCAAATAACCAAAAAGAAAATAGACTTTAACAACTTTGAAAATAACTTTAGTTTTTCCAATGATAAAAAGTATTACTACTCGGATAGTTGAAAATAACTTATAAGTGTTGGAAATGATTTGACCTCGAATATGGGACTTTAATTTATAAAAATGATTTCTCGTCAGAAAACGTTTTCACAAACTAAACAATGGACTTTATTATTTAGTTTTAACTAGACCAAATGTGTCACTCAAATAATCCGGCAACTATTATATCAAAACTTATTTTGTTTATCAATTTACGAAAGTGGATTTCTTCGGTACAAACGCTAAAGAACCATGAGAACACATCTTTAAAACCACATAGATCATCAACGCGGGTTTCATTCGACCTAATACCGATATGATTAATATAATTCTAAGTGAATAAGCAAAAATAGATAAGATAAGATATAACAGGTTTGCAACATAAGCTTAGGAATAAACGATCATATATCATACAAAACACTTATCTTTTATCTAAACTTCACGAGCAATCAGGAGAGATTTTGCCTCTCACGGCTAAGGATTTCATAACAGAAGTACACTATTAAACATAAACTTTCATTATTTCAATAACTAAGTAAGAAAATCGTCTTCGTTCTTGATCGTTAGATCTTTTCCTTCAAAGATAGAGGTGTTTCTTGGTGAAAGGGAAGTATGTGTGTGAGATGGTTTGTAGAATGAGATGGATAGTGAGGAATGAGTGCTTTAAGGATGAAAATTCATCCTCAAGTTATAGGCAAGTTTGGGTACAAAGTGCGGCGCACTTAGGAAAAAGTGTGGCGGACTTTGGGTGTTAATGCGATAGCATTTAATGGCTTTTACTGGAAGTGCGGCGCACTTACAAATAAGTGTAGCGGTTTTGAGGAGTTAATGCGATAGCATTTATTAGACTTTAATTCTTCAGACTTTTGGAGAAAGTGCGGTGGTTTTGGCTTCAAAGGAAAGTGCGGCGCACAATATTATAAGTGCGGCGGACTTCATGAACTTTAGCTAGAAATCTTTCTTTTCTTGTATTCGCCTCCCAAAGTGTATAGATTCTTGAGCTTGGGCCTGTAGTGTCTTCAAGTGAACCTATAAGCAATTCAAGCTAATTAAGTACCAAAAGTCCACGAGAAATGATCAAATATACATAAATAACGCCATAAAAATATGTATAATTTGGGCGTTATCAATGTCCAAGATAACATAGGTCCATTATTATTTATTTATAAAGTTAATAAGTAAACCTTTATATAATTAATTTATAAACTAGTTTTATAAATTAACAAATAATTATACTAAGTGTGTTCTTGCCTTCTATTAATATTTTAGCATTAATATTTTATACATAAATAATGTCATAAAAAGCGTAAAGTTATAAATTATTATCCTAATAACTTTATAACACTTACTTGACGTAAACATTTAATTGTTTGATGCCCGTTTACGTTGAATGTTCATTTTTAGTTTACGCGATTTAGCTTAACGGTAAAAATTAAAAGTAAACGCGCAAAAGCCTAAAAATAAATAATTGAATAATTGAAGTCGTAAATGACCTGAAACATTGAAATGTTACATGGACCATTGTCGATTGAATTAAGCATCATCCTACCATTTTTCTTCCCTTTGATGAATAGACATGTACGACTTGCCCATGAATCGTACATTGACTTTTCAAGCATTGGAGGACGGTTTTCAGCTCCAGCAACAATTATGTGTTCTGCTAAAGTAGTCATCTTGCTTCAATTGAAAAGTGAAATGATTAAATATTGATCGAACATTGATAAAGGAGGATTATGTTAAGAGATGTTGTTGTCGGTGATTAAGATTGATATTCTACGGGATTTTACAAATCTTCACTAAAATCGAGAAATCCTAATATTTCACGGGATTTTACAAAGTAAGACAAACAGTAGAAAATAAAAGCTTTTTGTGATTGTTGTAATGTTTCGCTTGGAATATGACAATGGAATGTTTTGCTTGTAATGTTTCGCTTGGAATATGACAATGTAATGTTTTGCTTGAAATATGAAAATTGGATAGAGTTTTGTTTTGCACAATTACGTATTTCGCTTGAACTAAAAACCTGTCATAAATCGGTTGCTAACATAAATCGCTTGATGACATATTTCGCCTGAGACATATTTCGCTTGACCTAAGAAAAATTAAGCAGAGTTTCGTTTCCTAGAAATGTCATAAATTGCTTAAGGTTAACCTGTCATAAATCTCTTGAAACATATTTCGCTTAACTACATAAATCGCTTGCTTCAAAACATGTTTCGCTACCTTCAAAACATATTTCGGTTCCTTCAAACAAAACGTACTTTTTTCACAAAAAATAACCAAAAACACACCCTTTTGACGTTTTACCTTGATTGTTTTTTGCACAACTAGTTATCTTAGACCTAGATCTTGCTTAAAAACATAAACTTAAACACTTTTAAACACAAAAATCCAGGCTTTGATTTTGAAGACACGAAACCAAAAGACAACTAAGAAACACGATCTAAACAAGATATAAACGCACACAAGCTCACGATAGCACCCCATGGCTACTGATACCAATTGTATATGTATCAAATCACTTAACAAATAAGCAAAAGAAAGTCTAGAGAGAGAAAGTGGGTTGAAACACTTAGAGAGAGAAAAGAAGGGAAAATGTATTATCAAAGAACCAAATGAACAACCAACCCTCTCCAAGGTGTGTAGAGGGGTATTTATACCTAGTCTAGGTGGGTTACACAAAAAGGAGTCTTATGTTGACCCGGTTAGCTTGGTAAGTTTCCAAATATTACGCTACGAGCTATTTTATAATATATTGGTAGTGACCGGGTCTTTTCTCAATTTCTAACAGTATGGAAAATTAAATGCGCTTTATGAAACATTTGTTCCTTAACAAGAATTTTCTGCTGAACAAACATGTTTTTCAATTTCTTCTACTTCTAATAATGGTTTTGAGTCAAAAGAAGTCACATCGGATTTACCAATTCCAAAAATGCCAAAAGAGAGTAAATTGTTAAAAAAGTTTGACACACTGGGTTAGCAATTAATGGTTTACGAACACGGATTGATAAAACTCTTTTAAAAGACAGACAACGAAGATGGATGTCTAACAGTCAAAATTCGTTAAGAGAGTTTTATAAAACAGATGTAATATCGATGTCTGCCTCTCTATCAAAGAATTTGAAAGAACTTAAAGAAGAACTCATTGAAGAAGTACATGAAATGTTAAATATTTTTGAATCAATGGAATAGAAAGTTAACGAAAAATCTTCAAAAGAAAATATTCTTCAAAATGAGATCGACCAACTTTTGAAAGTATCTTTGACAAGTAAAATTCAATATTGTGTGTTGATTTCTATTGAAAACCAGAAAAATGAGTTGTTAAAAGCTAAACTTGAGAAAAGTTCAAGTGACTCTAAAGATATCCAATCCAATTTTCTCAAAAGAATCAAAATTCTTGAAAATGATTTTAAGCGATCACAAGCTCAAAGTATTGATTTTGAACTTAAACTACAACATCAAAAAGAGAAAATATCTTGTGACGTCTCTTGGAAGTCAAAACTGTCAACAATAAATGATGAGAACGTGTTGCTAAAAACTTAAGTAGATTCTGTTGTTAAAGAAAGAGAAAATATTAAACTTGAATATCAAAAGCTTTTCAATTCAATAAAAGCAACATGGACTCAACATCAAAAAGAGCTTGATGAGTTGATTGAACATGTTAATCAAAAGACATATGCTTATGCTAATGTGCGTGCTCAGAATCAAGATCTTTTGATAACAATATCTAAACTCAAGAATAAGCTTAAAACCGTTGACAAGGGAAAGAATGTAAACACTAAGTTTGACAAATCTAAGACCTTAGGAACATTTCTTTGTGTAACACCATTTCCTAAAAACATAGCGGTTAAGGCTAAGAAATTGTGAAATACTAAGGTCAATACTGATAGGTCAAAACCAGTCACTTCACATCTTACACCTAAAAACGAGCAAAGTCGAAAGCACAATGAGAATGTTCTTGCAAGAGGAATGTATAGAATCACAAAAACAGATACACAGACACCGGATTCTAAAACTAACATAAATGTTTGTTATTCCACAGGTGTAGAAAGTTCTAATACTGTTAGAAGACCAAAGTTTAAGGACACTAAATCAAAGGATAGAGTCTTGAAGAACAATAATGATAAGAGGACTATCTGCACATGTTTGGAAGTTGTCAAGTAGTGTTAGTATACATTCTAATAAGCGTGAACAATGCATTCAAATGTATGTCAATCAAACGCAAGTGTATTAAGTACCAAGACTGTAAATGCTGTTAATGACGGTTCGAATATTGTTTGTGTTTCTTGTGGTAAAGATGTGTTTTTACTTTCTCATGAAAATTGTGTTGCTCGTTATGCTTTGTCTAGGAATTCTAGTGTAAAAAGAGTCTTATTCACTACCCCTATAGCAATGAAATCTAAGGATTTAGGAGCTACTTTCGTAGTTGCAAAATCTAGATTGAGTGTTGCTAAAACCCCAACAGCAACAAATAAGGTCCCTAGTGTGTGTATGTAACAACCGTGATTTGAGCAGGTTAGTCAAACCGTTAGAGTTGACTAAAATATTTATATGTGTTATAATTGAGTGCTTATGTAACCTTATATGAGTATTTGATATCAATCTGTGATGCGTATTCATCTTATTGTGATTGAGTTGTGGTTTTGGTAGCTATTTCATTTCGTTTACATTTTGGGACAATGGAAATGATAGCATGATTTTATGCGTTGTCGTGTTATTTGGTGAATAATTGTAGTATGAGCGTAAAGAGAATATAGTGTATTCTTAGAAATAAATTAAGTCTAGTATTTAAGTTAATTAAGCGTAGGTCTTTTTAATTTAGGAAAGTAATTTATGAAATGAAATTTATAAAATGTAAGTTTATAACTAGTTTTATTTAAAAGATTATTAAATATAATAAGGTTTTTTATAAAATATACAAAATTGGGTAAATTATACAGTTAAAATTATATATATAAAATATAATAATACATACTATATATATAACTAGGAGGGTCGTTGTAGAAAAAAAAGGATTAGGGATTTAGGGTTAGATTATAAATACAAAATCTAGTCCTCTCCCCCCCCCCTCCTTTGTTCTTTGATCGGCCGACTACCCCGGGAGAAGAAAAAAAATATTTTTTTGATCAAGAATTTAGTGTGTTGATTCAAGTGTAATCGGGTAAAGGTTTTAGGTATAATCTTCAATCATGTTCTTGTTTAATCCTCTTATTATTAGTAACAATAATTTGATGAATAATTAGGGTTTATAACTTTCTGTAATTAAATTATATTAAACCATGTAGGATTGTTTGTTGTTAGATTAGAAGCGTATTGGTGTAACCGGTTAGGTTTAGAACGCGTTAGATTAAGAGTTAGGGTTTGGCAGAATTTTAGGTCATGTTAAACGAATGATATCTCATTGATAAAAACGAGTTTTTATATGAATCTTATGTCTAAAATTAAGTTCAAAGAGTATAGTTTTCAAAAAGTCCATCCACGAAAGGTTTTGAGGTCGGAAAGTTAGTTAAATAATTTTTGCAAGAAAAGTTGTCGAAATAGTAAATTCGGGTCAAATTTAGGTCTGATTTCGAGGAGTAAAACCCCTACTTAAAAGTTGAATCTTGATTAGCCAAAAACTAGAGGTCATATTTTATGTGTCTATTGACTCCAGCTCAAAGAACAACTCCTAAAACGTTGTCTAAGTATTTTTAGAAAAATCAAACTTTTTAGTGTACTTTGTGATGTTGAATTTTTATAAAATAGTTAGACTCAGCATTATTTTTTCTAAAATATCATAGTAGTTCATAACCCATTGGGGAGGTAGGGAATGCAAGGGGGAAAGTCAATTTGATCATTTAGTATTTTATTTGTAGTCATGAAGTGACTATAAAATTCTGCCAGAATCTGGAAAACTAAAATAAATTATTAAAGGTATTTAGAATATAAGTAAGGTATGGGAAGTGTGGTAAAGGGGATTATAAACATAATATGGTCATAGGAGTCCATCAATTGATTGTTACATCGTCTTGGCCATTTAGCCTAATCGCGTGTAACACGTGTTTTATTTGTGTTTAGTCGATTGTGAGGAATTTGTCAAGTAGTTGTGCATCAGATGAGTTTCATAGTCCCATTTTTCTATTTTTTTATTGGGATGGAAATGATGCAAATGTTTTGATATGTTTCATTGCTGTGATTATGTGTTTTAATTGCGTATGGACATTACATGACTATTATATGACTATGTGTTACATGTTGGTATTGATTGGGATTGGATGAGTACGCCTACTCAGTGTGATTTGTGATATTGATTGGGATCGGATGAGTATGCCTACTCAGTGATACTTATGGTATCGATTTGGGATCGGATGAGTATGCCTACTCAGTGTTGGTTATAGTACCATGCGATCGGATGGGTACGCCTACCAAGTATGTGAATGTGTTGATTTGATTTTGTTCCATGCTAGCATTGGGTCATGATAGTTCATTATTGTCCTACCTTGTTTTGTTAATCACAGTGAAATGAGTATAATTGTATGTCTAAAACCTATGATTCTCACCAACATATTTGTTGACGTTTTAAGCATCATTTTTAGGTGAGCATCTTGAGGAAAGTGAAGTTAGGAAGCTTAGCTAGTGAGACCGTAGGCTTGCATGCACAGTTTATCTCCTAGTTTTCATATCGGTACTTTGTTTGAATGATACTTTAAATGTGATTGAATGTTTAGGTTTTGAGATATTTTGTTTATGTCTTTGTATTGGCGTGACTCTTTTACCTCAATACAAGACCCCTCTTTCTTGTGCTAGGTATTGTCATGACACTTTGTGTCCATATTTTTGTTTTGTTTAGTGCCTTGTAGTTCTCTCTATTGCTGACACCATTGTGTTGTGATGATACCCATGACGTTACTCCTCGCGTTTCCACCTTGGAGGGGTGTAACAGATTGGTATCAAAACCAATGGTTATATAGAAGTAGGTGGTTGAACCTAGACTATAACCTAGGAGTCCTTCATATAGCTGCATTATAGGGTTTAAGTGTTTAATTTCATAAGTATTATACTTTTTTGCTAATCTGAAAGCTTTTATTATTCTATTTTTGTCTACTATTATCTAATATAATATATAGTATTTCCTTATTATTTAGTCATGTCTCCCCCTACCCGTAAGAAATTTCATTAGGGAATCGATATCCCAACTGCACTTAAGAGCTATACAGTCTGCGATGGACAATAGTAGATGTGCGGAAAATCAAAGGGTGAAGTATGTTGCAATTTCATTCATAAATAAGGCCTTGACTTGGTGGAACACTCAGGTTCAGGCGGGGGGTCGTGAAGCTGCTGTAGGAATGACATGGGTTGAGTTCAAGGTGTTGCTTGTGGAAGATTTTTGTCCAAGTAACAAAATGGAGAAGTTAGAGAGTGAATTTTGGAATCATACTATGGTTAGGGATAATCATGCGGGGTACACTGATCGGTTCCATGAGTTGGCCAAACTAGTCCCACACTTGGTAACTCCTGAGTCGAAGCGCATCGGAAGGAATATAAAAGGATTGGTATCTCAAATTCGTGGAATGCTCCGAGCAACTCAACCAACCATGATACAGGGTGGTATTCTTAAGGCTAGGATAATTACTGATGAGGCGGTCCATTGTGGTACATTGACAAGGAGTAGTGAGAAAAGAAAGGAAGTGGAAGAGACAAGTAAACAAGGAGGTTCATGGATAGATAATAAGAAGGCAAAAGTTGGAATAGGGTTTGTGGTGACAGCTCCTACTAGAAATGAAAATGTGGGCTCATATCCTAAGTGTGCTAAGTGTTCTGCTTATCATCCAGAAGGTAGACTTTGTAGGTTGTGCTATAACTGTCAGAAACCGGGTCACTTTGCCAAAGATTGTCGGGCGCCGGTTAGGCAGGTAGCGCCAATTTGTGCTGTCAGGATGGAAAATAATCAAAGGGTTTGTTATGAACGTGGGAGCTCCAAACATCTTCGCAATACTTGGCCTAAGTTGAACCGAGCACCTCGACAAGTATAAAACCGTCTAGCTTTGGAGGGCAACCGAAACACCCAGAACAATGGGAATCAAGCTAGAGGAAGGGCCTTTAGTGTGAATGCATTCGATGCCCTGCAGGATCCTAACGTTGTGACGGGTACTTTCTCTTTAAACGATCACTTTGCTACTGTACTTTTTGATTCTGGAGCTGATTTTAGTTTTATTTCCACTAAGTTTGCGCCCTTACTAAATGTGAAACCTAGTATTGTAAGCCATGGATACGTAATAGAAGTAGCTAATGGTAAGAAATAAGAAGTTGATAGGATTATCTGTGACTACAAACTAGAATTAGAAAATTCCTTGTTCACTATAGATTTGATACCATTGGGTCATGGAAGTTTTGATGTGATTGCAGGGATGGATTAGTTAACTAAGAATAAGGTTGAGATAGTGTGTCATGAAAAGGTGGTTAGGATACCGTTAAAAGGTGGTGAGATACTTCGTGTTCAAGGGGAACGTACTTTAGGAGGCACGAAAACACTAATGAGCACGAAGGCAGAGGAACCAAAGTTGAGTGATATTCCTATTGTACGAGATTTCATTGATGTATTCCCGGAAGACTTGACGGGATTACCACCGCTACGACAAGTTGAGTTCGCATAGATTTAATTCTTGGAGCGACGCCGGTTGCGAAGTATCCATATCGACTAGCACCCTCGGAAATGCAAGAGTTGTCTAAACAACTTCAAGAATTGCAAGATAAGGGTTTCATCCGGCCAAGTCATTCTCCGTGGGGAGCCCCGGTGTTGTTTGTTAAGAAGAAGAACGGTTCAATGTGCATGTGTATAGACTACCGCGAATTGAACAAGTTGGCCGTCAAGAACCGTTACCCTCTCCCCAGGATCGATGACTTATTCGATGAATTACAAGGAGCGCGTTACTTCTCTAAGATAGATCTTCGGTCGGGTTATCATCATCTTAGAGTGCATGAGGATGATATTCCAAAGACTGCATTCTGAACGAGATATGGACACTTGAGTTTACGATTATGCCTTTTGGGTTAACCAATGCACCAGCAGTCTTCATAGACTTAATGAACCGGGTTTGCAAACCGTATTTAGATAAGTTTGTCATTGTATTCATTGATGATATCTTGATCTACTCAAAGACTAAGGAGGATCATGAGGTTCATTTGAAGTTGGTGTTGGAGCTGCTAAAGAAGGAGATATTGTATGCTAAGTTTTCCAAGTGCGAGTTTTAGTTGCAAGAAGTGCATTTCCTCGGTCACATGGTCAATCATAACGTTATTCACATAGACCCAAGTAAGATAGAGACAGTAAAGAATTGGAAAGCTCCTACAATGCCGTATGAGATACGATCATTTTTTGGGTTAGCTGGGTACTACCGACGTTTTATCGCAAATTTCTCTAAGATTGCTAAACCCCTTACTTCGTTGACTCAGAAAAATAAGAAGTATGAGTGGGGCGTGGAGCAGGAAGAGGCTTTCCAGACTTTGAAAGATAATTTGTGTAATGCTCTAATACTGTCGTTACCTGATGGAATTGAAGAATTTGTAGTCTACTGTGACGCGTCGAATCAAGGATTAAGTTGTGTACTCATGCAAAGAGGCAAGGTAATCGCCTATGCATCACGACAATTAAAGATCCATGAGAAGAATTATACAACACACCACCTAGAGTTGGGAGGAGTAGTGTTTGCTCTTAAGATTTGGAAGCATTACTTGTACGGAACGAAGAGTGTCATTTATACGGATCATAAGAGTCTTCAACACATATTCGATCAGAAGGAGTTGAATATGCGTCAAAGGAGGTGGATTGAGTTATTCAGCGACTATGAGTGTGAGATTCGCTATCATCCAGGTAAGGCTAACGTAGTAGCTGATGTCTTAAGTAGAAAAGAGTGAGTGAAACCTAGACATGTACGAGCAATGGCTATGACCATTCAGTCCGGAGTTTAAAAGATCGATATGGCAGCCAAAGTGAGCGTTCAAGGATGAGTAACCCGCCCGCAAAAGATTACACGGATTAGACCAGCAGATGGAAAGGAAAGAAGATGAAAGCTTGTACTTTATGGACCGTATATGGATTCCGTTAGTGGGAGGTGTAAGAACCATAATCATGGAGCGTGTGTGATCGACTTTAGTGGCCGTTGGGATGTTCACCTACCGTTAGCTAAATTTTCTTATAATAATAGTTATCATTCGAGTATTTGATGTGCTCCATTTGAAGCACTGTATGAAAGGAAATGTAGGTCACCCGTTCTATGGGCTAAAATTAGAGAAAGTAGATTGATTGGGCCAGAATTGGTACAAGAGACGACGGATAAGGTAGTCTTGATAAAGGAAAAGCTCAAAGCGACGAGAGATCGTCAAAAGAGTTATGCTGATAATAGGTGCAAGCCATTAGAGTTTGAGATTGGGGATCAAATGTTACTAAAGGTGTCACCTTGGAAAGGCGTGATACATTTTGGAAAGAAAGGTAAGTTGGCACCAAGGTATGTAGGACTAGAGGTGGCAATTCGGGTCAGGTTCGGGTTGACAGGTTGACGGGTCAAAAAACCTCAACCTAAACCTGACCAATTTAAATAATCAGGTCAGCTATGTTAACCCTAATCTGTTTACACATAACCCAAACCTGACCCATTTAACCCGTATATATATTCGGGTTGGCTGGTTAAATAGGTTACACAGGTTTAATAAGTTAAACGAGTTGAATAGGTTAAACGGGTTTTCGGTTGACCCATTTAACCCGTTTTATATACAAAAGTTGGCACATTACACGAGTTAAACACGTTGAATGGGTTTATAGGTTGACCAGTTTAACTCATTTAACCCATATAATAAAATATAAATAATTTTAAACTTAAAAAAAATCTTAAACGGGTTGGCGGGTTGATCCGCTTAATTTATTCTTAACCCGAACCTAACCTGTTTAATAAACAGGTTAGATATGTTGACCCAAACCTAACCCAAATATATTTAGGCTCAACCCGAACCTGTTAACTTTCGTGTTAGTTTCAGGTCGGGTTTTGTGTCGGGTCAGAAATTGCCACCCCTATGTAGGACCATTTGAAATTCTTGAAAGGATCGGTCTTGTAGCTTATCGGTTAAGATTGCCCAAAGAGTTGAGTAGCGTGCACGACACATTTTATGTGTCAAATTTGAAGAAGTGTTTGGCGGATGCAAATCTGCATGTCCTACTAGATGAGATCAAGATTGACAAAACTTTTCGTTTTGTCGAGTAACCCGTAGAAATTATGGATCGTGAGGTTAAGAGTTTGAAACATAGTAAGATTCCTATCCTTAAGGTTTGTTGGAATTCAAAGTGTGGCCCTAAGTTCACGTGGGAACATGAGGACCATATGAAGGCTAGGTATCCCCGATTGTTTGCTGATTGTGCTGTTGAACCTACTAGTTAAATTTCGGGATGAAATTTCCTTAAGGATGAGATACTGTAACAACCATGACTTGAGCAGGTTAGTCAAACCGTTAGAGTTGACTAAAGTATTTATATGTGTTATAATTGTGTGCTTATGTGATCTTATATGAGTATTTGATATCAATCTGTGATGCGTGTTCATCTATTAGTGATTGAGTTATGGTTTTGGTAGCTATTTCATTTTGTTCACATTTTATGACAATAGAAATGATGGCATGATTTTATGCGTTATCGTGTAATTTGGTGTATAATTGATATATGAGCGTAAAGAGTATATAATGTATTCCTAAGAATGAGTTAAGTCTAGTATTTAAATTTGATAATCATTAGTATTTCTAAATTAGGAAAGTAATTTATGAAATAAAATTTATAAATAGTAAGTTTAAAACTAGTTTTTATTTAAAAGGTTTGCAAAAATAATAAAGGGTTTTTATAAAAAAATAACAAAATAAGAGTAAATATGTATTTAATAATAATTAATAAAAAAATAAAAAAATATTTAAAGGGGGTTTGTTCGGCCGGTTATTAAAAGAAAAAAAAACAATTTGAGTGTAATTAGGAAACTAGGTATTATAAATACAAAATCAAGGAAAACCATAAAACACTTTTACTCTCCCCCTCTTTTTTGTTCGGCCGAAACCCCAAGGAAGAAAAAAAATATTTTTTTCAAGAATTAAGGTGTTGATTCATGTGTGTTCGAGTGAAAGGTTTATGTATGTTTTCAATTAAGTTCTTGTTTCATCTTCTTATATTAGTAACTTTAATTGATGGATAATTAGGGTTCATAATTTTTTTGGTAATTAATGATATAAAACTATATGGGTGTGTTCGGGAATAGATTTGGAGCATGTTGGTGTAAATGGTTTAGATTAGAACGCGTTAATTTGAAAGTTAGGGTATGGCAGAATTTCAGGTCATGTTGATTGAATGATATCTCATTGATAAAATGAGTTTTGGTATGAATCTTGTGCCTAAATTGAAGTTTAGAGAGTCTAGTTTCCAAAAAGTCCAGCCCCGAATGGTTTTGAGGTCGAGAAGTTAGTCAAATAATTTTTACAAGAAAAGTTGTTGAAACAGTAAATTCGGGTCAGATTTGGGTCTGATTTCGGTAAGTAAAACCCCTACTTAAAAGTTGAATCAAGGCTTGGGAAAAATCAAAGGTCATATCTAATGTGTCTATTAACTCCAGATCAAAGCACAAGTCATAAATCAATGTCTAAGTATTTTTAGAAAAATCAAACTTTTTGGTGTGTGTTCAGATCCGAATTTAAGTACTTTGTGATGTTGAATTTTTATAAAACAGTTAGGCTCAACTTTATTTTTTCTAAAAAATTACAGTTGTTCATAACCCATTGAGAAGGTAGGTAATGAAAGGGGAAATGTCAATTTGGTGGTTTAGTATTTTATTTGTGGTCATAAAGTGACAACAGAATTCTGCCAAAAACTGGAAAACTCGAATAAGGGATTTAAGTGGATTAGGGTATAAGTAACGTGTGGTAAGTATGGTAAATGGTTTATAAACATAATATAAACTTAGTAGTCCATCAATTGATTGTTACATCGTCTTGGGCATTTAGCCTAATCGCGTGTAACATGTGTTTTATTTGTGTTTAGTTGATTTCAAGGAATTTGTGAAGTAGTTGTGCATCAGGTAAGTTTCATAGTCCTGTTTTTTTGTTTTTAAATTGGGATGGAAATGATGCAAATGTTTTGAATTGTTTCATTGCTGTGATTCTGTGTTTTAAATTGCGTATGGACATTACATGGCTATTATATGACTATGTGTTACATGTGTTATTTGGGATCAGATGAGTACGCCTACTCAGTGAGATTTGTGATATTGATTTGGGATCAGATGAGTATGCCTAATCAGTGGGAGCGGATGGGTACGCCTACCCAATGTGATATGTTTGTGTGGTACATTATGGGTAAGCTTGGTTGCCTATAGTGCTAGTTATTCTAAGCCCGAATGTGAAATTAAGTATGTGAATATTTTGATTTGATTTTGGTTGCATGCTAGCATAGGTTCATGATAGTTCATTATTGTCCTGCTTTGTTTTGATAGTAGGCTTGCATGATAGTGAGACAGTAGGCTTGCATGATTGTGAGACCGTAGGCTTGCATGCGGAGTTATCTCCTAGTTCTCATTTCGTACTTGTTTTGGATTGATACTTAAATGTTTTAGGTTTTGGGATATTTTGTTTATGTCTTTGTATTGGAGTGACTCTTTTACCTCAATACAATACCCCTTTTCTTGCGTTAGGTATTGTCATGACACTTTGTGTCCATTTTTGTTTGATTTATGCTTTTTGGTTCTCTTTGTTGTTGACACCATTGTGTTGTGATGATACCCATGACGTTACGCCTCGTGTTTCCGCCTTGGCGGGGTGTGACACAGTTGTTCATAACTGACGGTATGAAGGTCTCTTATTTGCTTGTTGTTGATACAAAACGTATCCACTCTAGTTGAATATGATTGAGAAAGTTGATGTTGGTTTCAATGGGCCTTTTATCAAATCCATTCCTAGCTAATTTGTTGATCAGTGTAGTGTATCTGATGTAATACGCTTCAATTGTCTCTTATGGAATGGAAGTGAATTGATCAAATTCCTAAAGAATAAGCGTTTCTTTATCTTGTTTCCCTACTTCTGAACCTTCCATCTGTCGTCTAACTGTTTCTCATACCTCGTTTGCAGTTTTTGCAGCATCTACACTCTGGTAAACCTCGTCAGGTAGATCAAGTAAGAGAATGTTTATCGCTTCTTTATCTGCCAGAAATTGAGCTAGGTTTAGTCTTTCAGATCAGCTTTTGTATGAAGTCGAATGATTGGTCTATACAGAGGATCTTGCATTTCATTACCCGGTTCTTCCATTAGTTTCATCTAATAAGGACCTTTAAGGATAAAGTCAATCAGATGTCTCCTATTTGGCTTAGTATCCACGTATCTCATCATACGTCTTTTCCAAGAAATGTAGCCTTCACGATAAATCATTGGGCAACCAACATTGATGACATCTTGTTGTTGAGCCATAATGAAGTAAATGAGTGATGTAATGTGATACTTGGACCGTGAATGAAGATTGAAGTTGATTGTTGTGTTTAGGATTTCAAATCTGTAGTCAGAATTCAAAGTATGGTCAAACTTCATAAGGCGGAAGTCAAAACTCGGAATGAGAGTCAAAGTTCGCAATGAGAGTCAACGAAAGTCAAAATTCGTAATGAAACTCAACAAAAGTCAAAATTCTGAATGATAGTCAAAGTTCGAAATGAAAGTCAAAATTCATAACCGTTGAGTGAACCACACTTGTACAAACCCGTAACTCCTTAAACAAAACTCGCAATGTAATATCAAATTCAAAACCTGCAAGGTTAGGAAGTTTTAAAAACTCGTAACCTTTTAAATTTCAAAATTCGTAATGAAGTATTAAACCAAAATTCATAACCCCTTGGAAATAGAAAACTCGTAACTTATTGATGATCCAAAATTCATAAACAAAACTCGTAACCTCTTGGAACTCTAAATTTGTAACGTGTTAGGAATCCAAATTTGTAACTAAAACTCGTAACCAAAATTCATAAACACTTGGAAATAAAACCCGTAAGTATTATTCTAAAATTCACAATCAAACTCGTAAGGCCCACTATTAATTGTTTAAGCCCATTAACAAACTCGTAAAGCCCAATGAGAAATTGGTAAACCCCAACTTCTAAATTCGTAACTTCCTAAAGAGATCCAAATAGCATTCTCGTATACGGTTGTATTTCCAAAATTCGTAAAGGAAATTTGTAAGCCTTTGAACTTTAAACTCCTAACCAAACTTCGTAAGTTGAACGGTTAAGTGCCAAACTCGTAACTAGGGAAACTCGTAATCAATTTACAAAATACCCTTTACTAGTTTCTAAAAATTAACTTACGAAATTCAAACAAAGGTTGCAGATTTTTAAAGTTCCGAATATTAAATCTATGTTGCTCTTTAGATTCTTAGAAATATGGAAAAATATCAAAAGTACAATGATGCGAATTTTAAGGAGGAGAGTTGGAAATTTTAGGAGGACAGTTGCGAATTTTAAAAGTTCTGAATTTCCAAAGTTGCGAATTTCACAAAGTTGCAAATTTCCAAAGCTTGAGAATTTGCAATCCTTAAAATAATGGAACACTTACTTGTACTATGGTGAAATATACAAGAGGTTGCGAATTTACAAAGGTTTCGAATATTACAAAAAAGGTTTTGAATTTTACACTATTGCGAATTTTATTTCCAAAAATCTAAGAGCACTAGTTGTTCTTTTATACTTGTTCCGAATTTCATATGAATCTTGCGAAATTCATATGAAGATTCTGAATTTCCAAACCTGACTCAGAACACAATAAATAGATGAAAAACCACTCTTTTGACGCTTTTCAATCCATTTTTTTCACAAAAACTTCTTAAAAACTTTATATACAACTTAAAAATGCAACCTTTTAAGTATTCAAAGTGATTTGACCTTAAGTTTTTAAAGAAGCTTGCGAATTTCACCAAGGAAGGCTACGATTTGGATTTTTGAGAAGATTTGGCGTTCAAATCGTGTAACAATTACTCTATATTCGCACTGTGAGCTCTGATACCAATTGTAGATCATCAATATGCTATCAAATCACACCAATATGAATAAGTGGTTTTAGAGAGAGAAAGTAGAGAGAAGTAAGAGAGAATAGTGGTGGTAATATAAAAAGAGAAAATCGTATATACACACACCTCTCCCATGGGATGTGAGGGGCGTGTTTGTTACAAGAATAAGGCCCTTGGGCCGGCTAATGGACCTATGCCCGTTGACTAAACTAGTCTACTTAGCCTATCACTATTACATAGTTCACAAACGGTAAGCGGCCTATTAATCGCCACTTTTTATTTCCAACAAATCATCCCTCCAAATATGCACACTAAAGCAATACTTATTACCAACATAAAAGGCATGCAACATCAAACAAAACATATCTTACAAGACATATAATTACAAACCTGATCTCACACCAAGCAACCCTACCATTTTGCACAACCAAAAAAGCAAACCTTAAACCTTCAACCGACTTTCTACCAATTCAGATAGCAAACACACACATACATCCACAAATCCACAAAGCAGAAAAAGAGCAAGAAGAGAACAAATTAATGAAAAAGATACCAACCAAACCTTACAACCATTGCATTTGTATTTAGACAAAGGGGTTAAAGACCAAAACACATAAGAAGTAAGTTCAAGGAAACTCTGTAACACTTCTTCGAACACCAAATAAGCTTTGCTACAGTACCTATAACATTACCACTTATGATCACATACCAAAATATCACAAAACTTAAACAACCACAAACTTGTCCAAAAACCCAGAAACATAAAAAAACATAACATGCAATAACAAATCAAATAGCAGCAAAACCTCAGTATCAATTTTAAACACCAAAACCACGAACCATAAACAATCACCACATCGCGACAGTACCTGCAACATTATTGCTTATGATTACAAACCAAGAAAGTTAAAAAAACATGTAACCACGAATCAAATAGCAGCCAAACTTTGGTATTAATTCTTTGAACATCGAACCCATAAACCCTAAACATTCACCACACCTTGAGATCCAAACCATCTAAACAAAACAACCATTGCATGTGTGTGTAGAGAGGGAGATAGATAAATGACAGACCAGACAAATAAGGAGGTGCCTCTTATTGGAAAGGAAAGATGTGATAATAAATGTGCAACATAGGTGTCCAACATGCAATGAGATGCAAGTGAGTGGAGAATCCACTACTATTTTTTTAATCCCTCAAGCCGACGGCATGGCTCGGCTCGACTAGTAAATAGTGTCGGCTTAAGTCATGACTCCTCAGTGCTTCCAAGCCGATCCTCTCCCTCAAGCCGATCAAAAGCTCGACGGCTTCACTACAGTGCCGACTCAAAAGTAACTTGAATAAATGTTATATAGTATAATATTATTAAAGAGTTATAAATTTACTAAATTAATAAATTTTCTCAGATCTCTTTTCTCTATCTATACCAATTCATAACTCCAATACTAACCCTAATCCAAACTCATATATAAAACAAATGGACGTTGAATATATATGGGCTTCTTTGAATCCGGGAAGTAACTCTCTTTTGGATAAGTCTTCGTATTTTTTTTAAATTAACAAGGCATGCAGACCTGTGCGTTGCAAACGGGTTGTGTCTAATTGTTGATTGCGTAAGGTTTCTGTGTAAGTATGAGGGTGTATATAATTGAAACGGGCCGCGTAATGTTAAGCTAAATAGTTATAAAATAATTTTTGAATAGTAAAATAAAGAACCAATCACATTCGATTACCACACTGTACTCTATGATCAATCAATTGTTCAAATTACAAATACTTTCCTAGTAGTGATCAAACAAAATAATGAAGTTTAAAAACTGCTGACTGGTTACAACAAAGTTTGGTATTGTGTTTGTCAATTCAAAGTCTTTGGAACATATTACCGCAATTTCTCCTGCAACTTTATGACCTGGGATGAATTCCAAAACAAAGAAACGGGAGATCAAAATACTTGTGATAGTATTATAAAAAATCTTGTGAAAGACTTATAAACTTTCATTGTCATGCAAGTCTGATTGAATATTTGATATTCAAAATTCTGTAAAACTATTGGTTCATCTATTTATTCTTAAAAAACATGCTTACCAATGTATAATATTCAACTAACCTTAACACTAAGCATAACATGACTACATGAGGCATATGTAATAATATGTTAGCAAACACATATGAGCTATTAAAAGAATGGGCGTGGGAAAATTGATGAACCGTTCTGAATTATAAGCTACTAAAAAGCAAAGCTTCCAAGCAAACCTCAAAAATCAACCATCACGCTCTTAAAAGTATACTACTTTCCTAGCCGTCACTTGACTTATAATCGTGTAAGAATCTAGCGTCTCTACATATTCAGCTATACATAATATACTAATATTGCCAAATATTGCCGATTTTCAATAAGTACAATCTTAGACATATTCCTACTCATTTCTTGGCTTTCATTTGTGCAGCTCTATGTTTGTTTAAGATTTTCTCCATAGATGTTATACTATAACCCTATCAGATCTTCACTAAAAAAGTTTCAGTAAACTATTGATTAAAAGGTTTTGGTGTATCAGGAAGTGAGTGCATACACTAAAACTAATATGGACTTATAAATTGAGTGCTATCGTTGGTTCAATAAGACAACGATGTTATATTATAAATTTCCCATAAGTATGTATGAATCTTTTTATTGCTAGTTTCCAAAGTAAGTGTTGGCAGACAGAAGATACATGATCCTTGGCCATAATTCATATCTCATTGGAGGCATCATTGGTAGAGTAACAATGTTCCCATCTGCATTAGAGGTAAAAAACAATTAATAAAGCTCACAACCTAACCCGTATTACAAAATCACCCATGATGACCCACGCTAAAAAACTACAGATTTTGACCTCTTATATAACATGCACATTTTGTTACATCTGAGAAGACTTGTGGGCTGAAATCATTGCCATCTATTTCTTGTAATTATTGGTATTTGGAAAGATGAGCATATTTAGATTGCAGCTTACCGAGCTATATGCAGCTAGCTGATTCTGCAGCCTGCAACTTACCATTCACGTGTACCGAGCTTTTTGAGAAACTCTGTTTTGGCAGGATACACTTGTACCGAGCTATATGCAGCTAGCTAATTCTGGAATCTGCAACTTACCATTTACTCATAGTAAGTATGTGAGTCCTTCCCTTAATTTGATTTTACATAGATATACATAGCAGAGTTGTAGAATTGTAGATGACAATTTTAATTTATTAGTGCTAAAACTTAACCGTTATCCGACCGACCCATCTTCTCACCATTAGGCGAAACACCTAAGCATTTGAGTTTTTGCCACAATGCACCTAAGTGACACCAGGTAGATACGGGCATGTGTGATCTTTCAGCGTGAATCAATACTAAGGGGTGTTTGGATTAGCTTTTATTATGACTTATCACATATAAGCTTATTCGAGTTTGAAAAAGCTCATAAGCTCACTTTTTAGGTTGAGCTTATGGATAATTAAAGTCCATATTATTAGCTCGATAAACTCTTAAGTCTAGAAATTTGTGCTTATGATGTTGTCATTGGCATTAGACTAATTACCCTAAGCAAATTGTATACTCATATTATGCTCAACCCAAACATAACTTAAGTATACATAAAGTAAAAAAATAAACCAATATAAGCAGCTTTCTACCCAATCATCATGCTTTTCAGCTCATAATAAGCTTAAGAACAGAAAAAATAAGTAATCCCAAACACATAATTTCCTAAACATTTTATATCCAGTTTCGGCGTTTCATCGAAGCATGTGGCAAACATACTAAAAATATTAAAAAACCATTATACTTACAGAAAGTGCAGTTGGGTCTTGCTACTAAACAATAAATGAACTCAATGATGAAAGTTTCTGTTGTTAAGTGAAAATCCTAATAAAGAAAGTACATTCAATGATGTAAAAAGGATACAATGAACTAAAGAATTCGAGACACTAATATATTGATAAGTAGAGCCATATGTGTCGGTCAGTTTATATTTTGATATAGAACTTATCATTGTATATGATGTAACTTTCCAATGAGAATCACAAACCATTAACATCTTAGAACATGGACCAAAACATAAATAAACTTGATGATGAGATCAACAAAAAAAGATAGAGTTTGACAAAAAAATGACATAGATTGTTTTTTACTAAAACAACCAAAATCTTGTCATCATATCTGTTCCCTTAAATCATTTCCTGCTACCACATGTGAAAGATCATGTCCTGCAAACAATAACTAAAATATATTAGTATTAGGAAAAGAAAAATGCATGACAAATTATAAATCTGGATCGGTTATAATATGGATTGGTATGTGCTTAAATACACATACATTTCACCTAATAAAACAAGCTAAAAAGACCAATAATGACCAATTAATACAGAAAAATGCATTGTATTGTTTGTTTTGTGAATTGTGTCTTGCAGGTGTAGATATTCATTAAAATGAACAAAAACAAGGAAAAAACAGACAAAGCCGAGCACGGGAATGGAATGAGTGCGAAAAACCAAAGCCGAAGGCGTACCCATCTTCTACGGGCCAACCCGAACCCATTTTATTGGGCCGGGTCAGCCCAAGATTGATACTATATAAAAACTTAAGCCCTTTTAAACCAAAATCTAATCCATAAACCCTTATATCTAGTACAAGCCCAAAACAAAGTCCAAGCCCAACTCTTATATAAACACGGGTCAAAGGTCATAACTATAAAAACCCTGTCAAAAATTACTGTTTACCTTCCTCAACCCTTTTTCCCTCCTATTTTCATACGCACGAACAGGGTAAATCCTTTATCATCCTTTTCACCCCACACCTCACACTCCTTCAAGAACCTGACACGCCTGACACAATTTAAAGATACGTTGGCAATCCCGTGGATTTCTATTGGTGGAACTAACGTGGCTTATAATCAAGGGCTAGGATTAGAAATCAAGAGGCGGTTAATGATTGATGGCTGAGATCAAATGATTAGGACGTTCCCCTCTGGCCTAGAAGCTTCCTCATCAGCTTATAAATAGGGTAGAAATCACATAGTTTGGGGATATCTAGGAGTAGGAATATCTTAGTGTAGCTTTAGGTAGCTTATTTTCAGCTTATTATGTTTAATTTCGTGTAATTTCCTTTTAAAGCATTGTATTCACTTTAATTTAAAATAAAAGCTCAGTTTCATTTATTTTTGTGTTTTAATCCAAGTTTTACTTTAATGTAATTTTGTTAAATTTGATCATAATCTTGTGATAAGCTCTTATAAGCTCTTTAATACTACATTAGCTTGTTATCACTCAGTTAAGCCCTCAAAAGCTTAACTGAGTTTGTTAAATCACTTAAATCCTCCCCTTAAATGACCTCAGCTTAATTAAGGAAGATAAGCCAAAAAGAGATGGGCTTATGGACCCAAGCTTGAGCTTAGTAGATAAGCTCTTTTGAGCCTTTTAAGTCCCTGTTTAGCTGGGACAAAGGTACCTCTTCTTTTTCTAATTTCTAGCTTAATAACTATTTAGCATTTAAATAAGATTATTGGTGCTTATTTTCTATTAGAATTTGCTTATTAGATCTTAAATTGCTTTGTTAGTCATTTGTTCTCATAAGTTTTAAGCTTAATCCACTTTTTCTAGCTTAATATGGAAAATCAATTTTTTTTAAAGAGTGTTTGGATCAAACAGTACTAACAAGAGTTAGTATTGTTGGATTTGTTTTGTCAATTGATTCAAGTTTAACTAGTTCAAACTTAGTTTTATAGTTAGTATAATTTAGTTTTTTAAAACTAAATCCGAGGTCTTATGCATTGATAGTATAAATCTTTGTTAATTAGATTTGATAAATCAACTTAACTGAGTTAGATCTTCAATTGTTGCTTGTTGATGTTGTTTTCATCCTAGTTTGGAGTCCTTAATGTAGTAGGAAGTAGTTCATAAAAGAACGCTTTGATCTATTAAAAATATGTCATAGTCTTCCTAGTTCTTTCTAAAGTTTTTTTTTTTAAAATTGCTTTTTCATCAGCAAGTTTTCATAAGCTCTAGTAAGTTTTGAGGTCTTACTTTTAGAAAATAAGCTCATTGGACATTGATTTTAATATGTTTTAGCTTACTTTTAGTTTTAAACTTCATTAGCTAGCTTTAAGTTAGGTCTGCATTTGCTTATTTTGTCTTTCAAAACAAAAAAACCAAAAACATAGTCAATTTGTCTGAAAATACATACTATACTATAATTGTATGTACACCCTTATAAACTTATATATTAATTAGCTTTTGCAAAAGCGATTCTTTTAAATCTTTTGGAAATATTAATACTGACTAATACTATAATGTATTTGTCGTCTAATTACACATACTGTTTGAGTATGTTGGTTCGTGATGGAATCAATTTTTGGCACAGTTGCCGAAGATTGAACCCGGGCCACCCACGTGACAGGCGGGAATCTATCGATTTGATTATACCTGCGACCGTTGTTCTCACGTAACCCGTTTTCCACAAAAAATAAGTGATTTATGAAAAAAAATAGCAAAATTTAAAAGAAAATTTAAAAATTTTTGTGCATAAAAAAGTGATAAATGTTGGAAGAAAGTGATGAAATAAGTGTTGTGACACAAATAAAGGTGAGAACAAGAAATAAATTTTGATTCGACCGCTTTTTATACCTTTACTTTTTCCTTAACAATATTTAAAATCGAGTTTTTTTGCAAGTCTTATGTAGCTTATCCATTATGCGAGCTCCGATTTACTTAACTAGAATTAAGATTGTTGCTGTTCTATGTGACTATGTTAAAGTCCGATCTAAATCGCTAGGCGTAAGCATTCGCAAGTGCTTTCTTAGAGATTTTAAAATTGCGAAGAACAAGAAATGAAAGTGTCTGAGTAAAAAAGTAAAGATATTAAGCGTAAATAGTTGGTTTTCTTTAGAACTCAAAGTATTAATTGAGGCTTTTTTCTCCCATTAGACTTGTTTTTCACTTTTATATAAATAAAGTTATAAATGAAAGGTTTTCCGTTCAACTTAATTTTTAGTAACTTTCCACTAACTTAGAAGATGATGCCCAATAAAATAGGTACACATCGGGATTCGGAATTTGGCATACTATATATATCATATGAATAATTGCTTTACTTACACCTTAAAGAGCCTTCGGGTATATGGTGTAAGTAGAGTTAATCATGAGATTACTTATGCCTTAAAGAGTCTAAAGGTATATGGCGTAAGTTAATAAAACAATCATAAACCTTAAAGAGCCTTAGGGTATATGGTGTGAATGATGAATCATGTTTTAATAAATGATTTGTTGTTCCTTAAAGTGCCTTAGGTATATGGTGCAAATTAAATCTCACTTGATTTATGTCTTAAAGAGCCTTAGGGTATATGACATAAGTTAAGTCAATTAGCCTAATAAAAGCCAACTTTTGGTCACCCCGATGTGGACCTCATCGGTTTTCAAGGATTGGGTTAGAAGCTAATTTTTATCTTTAACCGTCCCGCTTTATTTTCGAATTTAATAAATATTGAAATAAGTCTTAAAGAGCCTTCGGGTATATGACAAGAAATAAATCGTGCGAAGACAAAATTATGAATAAAGGAGGAAAAAGTAACCCTACAATAATTAGTTAGAAGTGAGTTTTAGTATCGTGACTTGTATTGAAAATGATCTTGTTTTTAAGCATAGTATAGGCAAAGTAAAAGTTGGGACGATGAAATTTATTGTGCTTGTTCAAACGATCCTCAGTATAAATCAAAGAATAATGAAAGCACAATTTTTAATGAAGTGTTGAATGTATGGAATTTTATGAAAAAGCAAAAAAAGTGGAAAAATGTAAAAAAGTAAAAACAGGGCTTTCAAAGCTAATTATTCTTATAATCTCTTAAGAAGAAACTTAGCTACTTTTCGAGGTAATTAATCAAGGGGGATTAAGATTCTTATTTTCTAAATGTTTATTTTATAACATGTTTGCGTGGGACACGGCAATAGCTTAGTATGGGGGATTTTGGTATGTGCTTAAATACACATACCTTTAACCTAATAAAACAAGCTAAAAAGACCAATAATGACCAATTAATACAGAAAAATGCATTGTATTGTTTGTTTTGTGAATTGTATCTTGCAGGTGTGGATATTCATTAAAATGAACAAAAACGAGGCAAAAACGGACAAAGCCGAGCACGAGAATGGAATGAGCGCGAAAAACCGAAGCCGAAGGCGTACCCATCTTCTACGGGCCAACCCGAACCTATTTTATTGGGCCGGGTCAGCCCAAGAATGATACTATATAAAAACATAAGCCCTTTTAAACCAAAATCTAATCCATAAACCCTTATATCTAGTACAAGCCCAAAACAAAGTCCAAGTCCAACTCTTATATAAACACGGGTCAAAGGTCATAACTATAAAAACCCGAACAAAAATTACTGTTTACCTTCCTCAACCCTTTTTCCCTCCCATTTTCATACGCACGCACAGGGTAAATCCCTTCTCATCCTTTTCACCCCACACCTCACACTCCTTCTAGAACCTGACACAATTCAAAGACACGCTGGCAATCCCATGGATTTCTATTGGTGGAACTAACGTGGCTTATAATCAAGGGCTAGGATTGGAAATCAAGAGGTAGTTAATGATTGATGGCTGAGATCAAAAGATTGGGACGCTCCCCTCTGGCCTAGAAGCTTCCTCATCAGCTTATAAATAGGGTAGAAATCACACAGAGTGGGGATATCTAGGAGTAGGAATATCTTAGTGTAGCTTATTTTCAGCTTATTATGTTTAATTTCATGTAATTTCCTTTTAAAGCATTGTATTCACTTTAATTTTAAATAAAAGCTCAGTTTCATTTATTTTTTTGTTTTAATCCAAGTTTTACTTTAATGCAATTTTGTTAAATTTGATCATAATCTCGTGATAAGCTCTTATAAGCTCTTTAATACTACATTAGCTTGTTATCACTCAGTTAAGCCCTCAAAAGCTTAACTGAGTTTGTTAAATCACTTAAATCCTCCCCTTAAATTACCTCAGCTTAATTAAGGAAGATAAGCCAAAAAGGGATGGGCTTATGGACCCCACCAGCTTATCCTAGATAAGCTTGAGCTTAGTAGATAAGCTCTTTTGAGCCTTTTAAGTCCCTGTTTAGTTGGGACAAAGGTACCTCTTCTTTTTCTAATTTCTAGCTTAATAACTGTTTAGCATTTAAATAAGATTATTGGTGCTTATTTCCTATTAGAATTTGCTTATTAGATCTTAAATTGCTTTGTTAGTCATTTGTTCTCATAAGTTTTAAGCTTAATCCACTTTTTCTAGCTTAATATGGAAAATCAATTTTTTAAAGGAGTGTTGGATCAAACAGTACTAACAAGAGTTATTACTGTTGGATTTGTTTTGTCAATTGATTCAAGTTTAACTAGTTCAAACTTAGTTTTATAGTTAGTATAATTCAGTCTTTTTTAAACTAAATCTGAGGTCTTATGCATTGATAGTATGAATCTGTGTTAATTAGATTTGATAAATCAGCTTAACTGAGTTAGATCTTAAATTGTTGCTTGCTGATGTTGTTTTCATCCTAGTTTGGAGTCCTTAATGCAGGAGGAAGTAGTTCATAAAAGAACGCTTTGATCTATAAAAAATCTGTCATAGTCTTCCTAGTTCTTTCCAAAGTTTTTTTTAAAAGTGCTTTTTCATCAGCAAGTTTTCATAAGTTCTAGTAAGTTTTGAGGTCTTACTTTTAGAAAATAAGCTCTTTGGACATTGATTTTAATCTGTTTTAGCTTACTTTTAGTTTTAAACTTCATTAGCTAGCTTTAAGTTAGGTCTGCATTTGCTTATTTTGTCTTTCAAAACCAAAAAGCCAAAAACATAGTCAATCTGTCTCTTTTTCAAATTTTAATTTCTAGCTTATTTCTAGTTAAGTTAGCTCAATTTTTGTTTCAATTTAGTTCAGTGTGTCTAGTAGTTAATCTATTTTGAGTTTTTAATCTACTTCTTAGCTTATTTTGTCTTATATCGATCTGCAAGTTTTTATAGAAAATCCAAAAAAAATCAGCATATGTTGTTTAACTGTCACTTTTCCAAGACTATTTTCTAGCTTATTTCTTATCCAAATCTCTTAAATCCTCTTTTTATATTTTCTTTAGAAGCTAAAGTTAATCAGTTTTTAGTTCAAACTTTTTTACAAGTGCTTATTTTGTCTGAAATTAAGTTCAAAGTTGAGCATGTGTCCCTTTTAAACTGCTAGTTTGAGTCTAATAAGCTTTTAGATTTTAAGAGCTTTTAAGCTCAGTCTTTTAGTAAATCCCTGTCACTTTTGCTTATTTAGTCTAGGATAGGGTCTGCTTCTAGCTTATTAGGTTCCTTGTTGCTTATTTTGTCCTAAATGTTAAAATTGTTCTTTCCATTTTTCCCCCCCCCCCCCCTTCCCCCTCGCCCGGTCCCCCTTCCACCCCCTCCCCCCCGCTCCCCCAAATTTCTCTCATCACAAAAGCTTTTTACAAAAGGGAAATACTTTGGCTAAGTGTTTTCATTTTTATTGCTTATTTACTTTAGCTTTAATAATTTAAGTTTACTTATGATGTTTGGGCTTAGTTATTATTTAATTGCTTAATTTTTTAAGGGTTGTTCTTTCCAAATTTTTTCTAAAATATAGATTTCAAAAAAAATTATAAAAAATAATAATGGGAAAAAAGCCATCAGGTTTGAAATAAAACCATCTACGGTTTCCACAGTTCTGGCAAATGAATATACTTGATATATTTCATCAAACATCGACTTGTAAATATTTTTAAGAAAAGAAAAATACAAAAATATAAAACCGATAAAACCAAATACAAAAATATAAAATTTCAAAAAGCTCTAAAAAGAATCTTCTCGACATGTCTTTTGGAATCGATAACATTTACGTGCCTAGAAATGTCGATTAATATTGACACGGGTATGTAAATGAAGTTCGAGCAAGAGTTTAAACGTTTCAAAACATGTCATTTCTAATTTTTCTTTATGGCTTATGTGCAAATCAGTACATAACCCGGACTTCAAATAAAGGAAAGTTTATCTATAAAGATAACTTATCCTAACAACAAGAAAATCAATTTTCTCGGTCTTAAGCTGTTTTTACAAGAGAAGTCTTCTAACATGTGGTTTTTCAAAGCGTAGAACATAATTTTTCAAGAATTTATCAATGACAATTCAAAATCTTTCAAAATTGTGTGTTCAACACTCCATCCCTCACAAAGTTTCAAAAAACGCCAATGTTACAATTGGTCCTATTTTCGAGGGGGAGTTTTTTGAAAAACAATGTTTTAATGATTTTGGATACATCATCTCACGACAATTATTATGTATTCAGAACATTATAAAAAGTCTTAATAACAAATCAGTAATAATTATGACTACTCAATAGATTGTATGTTATAAGATGATCTATGTCTGAGTACAATTTTTCAAGAATTCTTCAATGACATTTCATAAGCTTTCAAAATTATGTGCTCAACACTGCCTCACCCTTAATTTTATATTCATTGTACAACTTGGTATTATTTTTTTATTGTTAAACATATGTAAAATTAAGGAGGAGCAAGAAGAAAAGTTCCACATAATTCATGCTGATAATATTTTCTCCCCACAGAATTTTCAAGACAAATTTTAATCACTTGGTATTTCAAAGACTAAGTGAATTAGTATTTAAAATAAGGGGAGAAATATAATTAAAATGTGATCTAGAAAATAATAAGTGATCTAAAGACTCAAGAGTGAAAAGTACTTTATACTCATACCCACATGTGCGAAACACTTTCGTTTATCGATGCACGTGTGAAGGGGGAGTTTTTCTAAAAAACGAAACTTTCAAAGTGTTAAACCTTTTGATATTCTATCAAACACTTTGATTGAGTTTCTAATGGTTTTATGGTGAAGATCAAATACCCAACAACATCTTAATTTCATGACGATTCTAAAGTCATAAGGTGGATAGGTTAGGTATTAGTCCTATGATCCAGCCAGAACTGGAGGGATCTACCCAAGGACACTTCATAGTTAGAAATAACAGTCCTTAGGTATGAATGGAGATGAATGAGTATAAGGAAATAATGCCAACTAAGACATGAGTTAACACTGGAACAATCATAACAAGGTGTTAGAAATGACGTCTTGGTAAGCATTGAAGGGGTTAAAAATTGAAAAAGAAATGTATGGATAAAATGTCTAAAGAAAGAAGTCATCCACATACTTTAGCCAGAAACTAGGTCAATACATAATCTATCAGATTTACAAAGATGAATTCTGGTATTGAAGATAAGACATCATAGACCTAGTGATGCACTACACAACCCTTGGCAGCCATTCAAGTTTCTCTCAATGGATACTTGTCTCATTTGTCACAGAGATACACATGATCACAAGTACAATATTTATATTGTAAAATGGTCCTCACAGAATTGGAGGTGAATGTAACCGAATCGTGACGAATGACAAAGTCATATTCGTCCATATCTGTTTATCACTAACTTTTTAATACGGGCACTGACAACGGTGTTACAACCTTATTCTAGCAGAGTTGGATTTATTACCACATGCACATACTCAAGCTGTAAAGACATACTATTGGCATCAAGATTCAAGAATCAAGAAATCTAAAGTTCATACAAGATAAAAGACTTCTGCAAACTCTGATATTCAAGATAGAAAGCTTTCAAGATGATGCAAAGTATGAGCATGTTGGTCAAGACCCAAGATCGCAATATGGCAAAGATAACAAAGACAAACATGGAAAAGATTTAAAGATCTCGGAACAAAAGACAAAGTCGAAAGACGAAAAAGGCTCAAAATCAAAGATCACAAAGCATGAAGGAACAAGCCTACAACATGATAAAGACCAAAGACTCAAGAACTCAACGACAAAGCAATCTCAACAAGCTCAAGGAAGCAAGACTTAAGATCTCATCTCAAGAATTCGAAGATCACACATTAATGGAGATTGTTAGCCTTAATTATATCTTTGAACATGAAAGCTCAGAATCTGTAGGAAACCTAGCTTAGGGGGAGATTATTAGCCTAAAAATATTGAGTCAAACAAGGAAGCTCGCTACTAATCATGGAAACTCAGTATTTATTAAATATATGTTGTAATAGGCTAAGTTATGGGTATTGGGCTTGTTAGTTAATCTAATATTACACGTGTTGCAGGCAAAAGCCCAAGCAAAACCCGAGCTCGGACCAAGAGAAACCCTAGGCATCCAACAAGCGTAAGGGAGTATAAATACCCCTTCTCCATATGTGGAGAAGGGTTGGTTGCTCATTTGTGTGTAAGACATAATATTGTTTAATCCACCTTCCTTTCTCTCTCTTGTTTCTCTCTCTAAACTTCTTCCTTTTTTCTTCTCATCTTCTTATCTTTATTTCTTACTTTGATCATGAAGTGTAAGTGATATATTGGTTCCCACAGTAGTGATCAAGAAAATAATTTTTCTTCCTAATCCATCATATTTCTATAAAACTATTGATGACGTACCCTCCTCTCTGGCTCGGAGGCCTCCCCTACGAGCTCGAATGGGATCTTCTCCCAAATTATACTTAAGAACCTTCGAATAGTTTCTAGTGGCGTAAAACCATCTTCGCGATGGTTACCAATATGGGAATCCACCACGTGAAAACCCATACCTTTCGCGGGTAGGTCTTCGACAAAACTATGGCAAAGGTTTGCTTAAGTCAAAACCCATGTTCTCCCTCTCTACTAAAGCTTTCCCGCTAAGGTAAGGATCATGGTACACAGTTCTTGTAATCATCCCTTAAATCATGGGACACCCCCACGATCACTAGTATTTGTGCTAGGCCTCATCCCATCCTATTTTGACATCTATAAATAGATGGAAAGATCTCCATGTATGGTTCAAACTCTCATACATATTTATCTACTTTACATACGCTTATTACCCTTAAAAAGCATATACTCATTCTCATACCGGAGGTGATTCGTAGGGACACCCTTCTGCCTCACTTAACGTAGTGTTTTTATTTGTGTTGTCACATGTTACTTAAGGCTTGGTAATCCAGTAATCACCTTAAGAATTCTTCGATCCCCATTGAAGCCTGATCGTGTCCATATTTGCACAATCAGTGGTGTCATCCGTGGGACTCGCAACGATTAGTCCCGTTTAAACCAAGTTAAATAACCTCCAAACCACTTTACCTACTTTTCCAACATGACAAATGGAAGAGAAATCACACCACCACTAGGTTTCTTGACGTCAATTCTGATACCAAACATTAGCACCAGTGAATTACCACCCATAACTACCTCCATGTTTCCCGCTACGACTCCTGAAAACACGTCACTTGCTTATCGCGCCTCTACCTTAACCAATCCTAATCACATGATTAGCCTCACTTTCGTAAAAGCCAACTATGAAATCCTTAAATCCCTCTTGATACGTAACGAAGACCTCCGTACTGAACTGGGATATTTTAGTGAGCAGTATAACGAAGAATGAGAGATGGAACTAAGACCTGAGCAAAACAAAGAAACCACTCCACCTCTCCGCATGAGGTCTCCTAGGGTTCGTAGGCAAAGAGAAAGGGTGGTAAGGTTCGAAGAAGCCCCAAACAGAGAAGGGGGCAGGATAGAAAGTAATGTCGAAGGTGGTGGGCCTTCGAAGCTTAAAGTAAGGGAAAATAGAAGTCGAGGAATGAATCTTCCTCTACTTTTAGCAGCACACTTACTAAGAAACAAGAATGGTCAACCTTTGCAATCCTCTTTGACCTTCATTTACGGAGGTCATCAGCCTTTAAATAACACAGGGGGAAATCTTCCCCCTAAAGATACGCATCTCTCGCATCATGCTCAACCTTTCATACCTAGTAGTTTACATCCATCCAATGGATTCATACCTGCTCATGTTAACTCTTACTCCTAACCATTTATGGGTATTATCAATGGGCAAGCTTTGAGTTACCCTCCCTAGGCTCAGAATGGTAACCCTTCTTTTTGGGGAACCTTTGCCCATCACCCACAAGGAGGGTATGGACCCCAGACCTTTACGAATAGCAATATGCCTCCAAATAATAGGTTTGTGTGTTCCAAAACCACCCCCTCAAATAGCTATCCCTTTTATGTGCAACCCATGTATGCGCAGCCAAATGTACCTGCATACCCAAACCCAAACCTCGCGGGCCTTTTTATAGACGCAATGGGTTCTGTGACTCCCTTTGTCTGCTAGATCGAGGATTATCCTCTCCCGGAAGGATTAAAAATGCCTTCCCGTATTGGCTCTTACGATGGAAAGGGAGATCCCGATAACTACTTTCACCTTTTTGAAGGGGCTATTCGCATGCAAAAATAGGTAATACCCGTAGCTTGTCATATGTTCATATATACCCTTAAAGATTATGCTCGGATATGGTGGAATAGTTAGAAAGTAGGTAGTATTCTCAACTATGAAGATTTAAAAGCAAAGTTTTGGTCACACTTCAGTCAGTAAAAGAAATTCACAAAAATGCATCTGGCGGTACACAATATCAAGAAAAGAGAGGACGAGAGCACTAAGGCTTTTTCCACTAGATACATAGACGATACCTTGCAGATTTTGGGTCTACATGAAGATCAACGTATCTATAGTTTTGTTCATGGATTAAGAACAAGAAACTTAGTAGAATTCCTCTCCACATACCTTCCCTCCACTTACAAAGGTTTGATGGAGAAGACTTACACATGGATCAAAGTAAGAGAAGTAGCAACTAATGGAACTTCGAATGGTCAAAAGGAAAGTTTCAAAAGGTCAAACCTCTTGGGACAACAACAAAGGACAAAAAAGTAGAGATAGGTTCTTCCCCTATCAGGGACCTAATCATGGGTTTCTCTCTAACCTGTCCAAAAGCTCAAGAGAAATTTTGGCCACAGAAAAGGCAGCAAAAAGTTTCGAACAACCCCCACGGTTTCCCAGAAACAAATGGTCATGAGACAAGACCAAATATTGCCACTTTTACAAAGACCATGGACATGACACAAACCAGTGTCAAGAATTGAAACATCATATAGAAGAGGTGGTGAAATCGGGACAACTGGCCTACTTGGTAAAAGGAATAAAAAAGAAAAAGGTGAAGATGTCTGACACCCAGCTAGGCGAATGAAAAAGAAGAGAAAAAGACACAGCACCAATTGAAGCCCCAGTCCTCATGATAAGCCAGAAAGGCCGTAGTTTGAAAAAGAGACTTGTAGAAGAAGACCACAATGACGTAGGGGAAATCACATTCCCACCCCTTTCAAAAACCAGCTCCGCAGATCCGGTCATTATAAAAGCTTATATATCCAGAAGGAAAGTAAACAGGGTATACCTGGATAGCGGAAGCTCGTGTGAAGTTATCTACGAGCATTGTTTTCTGAAGCTAAAACCATCCATCAGGTCTCTCCGAGTAGATTCGAAGATTCCCCTCGTCGGTTTCTTGGGGGATCACTCCTGGCCTTTAGGATAAGTACGTTTGGAAATCATAATTGGGGAAGGTCCTCTCACAAGAACAAAAATTCTTAACTTTGTTATTATGAGATCTGATTCCCCACACGACTTACTACTTGGAAGAACTGCTATGCAACAATTGGAAATTATAGTATCCACTATCTACGGAGCTATAAAATTCCACATGCCTAGAGGAATTGGTACCATCCTCTCAGAATATAAATCATACATGACAAAAGAAGAGCAAGAAACAACAAATAAAACATCCAAAGAGTGCATAAAAGATATCCTTAGTTATGTGGACGCAGAAGAAAGAATGATTGTAAATAACCAATATCCAAAATAGACAATTGCAATAGGAAGACAATTGCCGACAAATACTAAGACAAATTTACAGGATCTCCTAAAAGCTAACGCCGATGTCTTCACAAGGACTATTGCCCACCTAACAGGAGTTCCGAAGAACATAATGGTCGAAGGAGAACCTTTCAAAACAGAGCACATAATGAACGAGTTCAAACACAAAGAACCAGTGAAGCAAAAGAAAAAGAGCTTGGCGCCAGAAAGAAGTGAAGCGATTCGTGTCCAAGTGGAGGAACTTATAAAGGCCAACAATTTACGAGAATTTAAATATCAGACATGGGTATCAAACCCTGTCATTGTGAAAAAAAGATGGAAATGGAAGCTATGTATAGACTTCACAGACATAAACAAGGCCTGCCCCAAAGAACATTACCCTTTACCCGTAGTTGACTAAAATATAGAATACCTCTGTAAATTTTGATTAAAATGGATATCACCAAATCCCGATGGCTGAAAGAGACGAAGAAAAGACAGCCTTCTTGGTATTTGCTTAAATACACATACCTTTCACCTAATAAAACAAGCTAAAAAGACCAATAATGACCAATTAATATAGAAAAATGCATTGTATTGTTTGTTTTGTGAATTGTGTCTTGCAGGTGTGGATATTCATTAAAATAAACAAAAATGAGGCAAAAATGGACAAAGCCGAGCACAGGAATAGAATGAGCGTGAAAAACCGAAGTCGAAGGCGTACCCATCTTCTACGGGCTAACCCAAACCCATTTTATTAAGTCGGGTCAGCCCAAGATTGATACTATATAAAAACATAAGCCCTTTTAAACCAAAATCTAATCCATAAACCCTTATATCTAGTACAAGCCCAAAACAAAGTCCAAGCCCAACTCTTATATAAACACGGGTCAAAGGTCATAACTATAAAAACCCGGTCAAAAATTACTGTTTACCTTCCTCAACCCTTTTTCCCTCCCATTTTCATACGCACGCACAGGGTAAATCCCTTCTCATCCTTTTCACCCCACACCTCACACTCCTTCTAGAACCTGACACGCCTGACACAATTCAAAGACACGCTGGCAATCCCGTGGATTTCTATTGGTGGAACTAACATGGCTTATAATCAAGGGCTAGGATTGGAAATCAAGAGGCGGTTAATGATTGATGGCTGAGATCAAATGATTGGGACGCTCCCCTCTGGCCTAGAAACTTCCTCATCGGCTTATAAATAGGGTAGAAATCACACAGATTGGGGATATCTAGGAGTAGGAATAGCTTAGTGTAGCTTTAGGTAGCTTATTTTCAGCTTATTATGTTTAATTTCATGTAATTTCCTTTTAAAGCATTGTACTCACTTTAATTTTAAATAAAAGCTCAGTTTCATTTATTTTTGTGTTTTAATCCAAGTTTTACTTTAATGCACTTTTGTTAAATTTGATCATAATCTCGTGATAAGCTCTTATAAGCTCTTTAATACTGTATTAGCTTGTTATCACTCAGTTAAGCCCTCAAAAGCTTAACTGAGTTTGTTAAATCACTTAAATCCTCCCCTCAAATTACCTCAGCTTAATTAAGGAAGATAAGCCAAAAAGGGATGGGTTTATGGACCCTACCAGCTTATCCTAGATAAGTTGTAGCTTAGTAGATAAGCTCTTTTGAGCCTTTTAAGTCCTTGTTTAGCTGGGATAAATGTACCTCTTCTTTTTCTAATTTCTAGCTTAATAAGTGTTTAGCATTTAAATCAGCTTATTGGTTCTTATTTCCTGTTAGAATTTGCTTATTAGATCTTAAATTGCTTTATTAGTCATTTGTTCTCATAAGTTTTAAGCTTAATCCACTTTTTCTAGCTTAATATGGAAAATTAATTTTTTAAAGGAGTGTTTGGATCAAACAGTACTGACAAGAGTTAGTACTGTTGGATCTATTTTGTCAATTGATTCAAGTTTAACTAGTTCAAACTTAGTTTTATAGTTAGTATAATTTAGTTTTTTTTAACTAAATCTGAGGTCTTATGCATTGATAGTATGAATCTGTGTTAATTAGATTTGATAAATCAGCTTAACTGAGTTAGATCTTCAATTGTTGCTTGTTGATGTTGTTTTCATCCTAGTTTGGAATCCTTAATGCAGTAGGAAGTAGTTCATAAAAAACGCTTTGATATATAAAAAATCTGTCATAGTCTTCCTAGTTCTTTCCAAAGTTTTTTTTAAAGTGCATTTTCATCAGCAAGTTTTCATAAGCTCTAGTAAGTTTTGAGGTCTTACTTTTAAAAAATAAGCTCTTTGGACATTGATTTTAATCTGTTTTAGCTTACTTTCAGTTTTAAACTTTATTAGTTAGCTTTAAGTTAGGTCTGCATTTGCTTATTTTGTCTTTCAAAACCAAAAAGCCAAAAACATAGTCAATCTGTCTTTTTTTCAAATTTTAATTTCTAGCTTATTTCTAGTTAAGTTAGTTCAATTCTTGTTTCAATTTAGTTCAGTGTGTCTAGTAGTTAATCTATTTTGAGTTTTTAATCTACTTCTTAGCTTATTTTGTCTTATATTGATCTGCATGTTTTTATAGAAAATCCAAAAAAAATTAGCATATGCTGTTTAACTGTCAGTTTTCCAAGACTATTTTCTAGCTTATTTCTTATCTAAGTCTCTTAAATCCTCTTTTTATGTGTTCTTTAGAAGCTAAAGTTAATCATTTTTTAGTTCAAACTTTTTTACATGTGCTTATTTGGTCTGAAATTAAGTTCAAAGTTGAGCATCTATCCCTTTTAAACTGCTAGTTTGAGTCTAATAAGCTTTTAGCTTTTAAGAGCTTTTAAGCTCATTATTTTAGTCAATCCCTGTCACTTTTGCTTATTTAGTCTAGGATAGGGTCTGCTTCTAGCTTATTAGGTTCATTGTTGCTTATTTTGTCCCAAATGTCAAAACTGTTCTTTCCATTTTTCATAAAAGCTTAAGAAGGAAAACTGCTAGTTTCATTTGCTTATTCTGAGCTTAATATTAAGTTTATTAAAAAGTGCTAGTTATAATAATTGCTTATTTTAAGGTGTTCTTTCAATTTTTCTAAAAAGATTTCAAAAAAAAAATAAAAAAGGAAGCCACAGGTTCGAACTTGTGACCTCCCCCTTCATACCAAACACCTCAACACCACACACAAACACCATCTGCCCTGGGGACTTTTTCATACATGTGTTGCATAATTTGTATGATATAGGTTTTTAGGATAAAAGCTTATCGTGCTTATTTTCTTATTTACTGCTTATTCATTAAGCAAATTTTCAAGTTAGCATTTTTAATAGATTCCTCATTGTCTTAAGTACTTTTCATAATTTTTCTAGAATTTTTAGATTTAGTTTACTATTTTTAATTAATTTTCTAGATTAAAGTCATTTTAAATTCATAACAAATAAAATAAAAAGCAAAAAAATATAATTCTTTTTCTAAAAATTATTTCTAGTCAATTAGGATTTATTAAAATTAAATTTGCATTCGTAGGGTTTAAATTTGCTTATTTGGTTAAATTAGACGCGTTTTTAATTTCCCGTTAACGTTTTTTTTTGTAGGATTAATTGTTAATTGTTTTATTTGGTTACGTGCTTCTACTTGTTAGCAAATGTTTATTTGTAGAAATAGAAAACCAAATCAAAACCTTAAATTATTCAATTACGCGGATCACAAACTAAACCGATTTTCAATTCGCACTTCGCCGAGGAAAAACGACCCGGGAGGTTTTTGAGACAACTTTGGTTAAAAGTTTGTTTCTTAAATCCGACGGAAAATACTTACTATACTATAATTGTTTACACCCTTATATACTTATATTATATTATGCTTTTGCCAAAAGCGATTCTTTTAAATCTTTTGGAATATGTATACTACTATACTATAATTGTATTTGTCTCTTAATTACACATACTTGTTTGTGTATGTGGTTCGGAGTGGATCATGGATCAATCTTCTTGAACCTTTAGACTTTCGATTTTTGTTACTGATTTGTATTCCGTGGGGTTCTGGGGTTATGAGGTTTAAGATTGTTTGAGTTCTAATAGAGGATTAAATACCGAGAGTATCATACATAGACTTATAATAAGAATTCCTTCCCTTCATATTAAATACTGGAAGCAAAGGTGTGCGAAAATCGCTAGGCGCTCGCTGGGCGGCCGGGTATCGCCTAACGATTAATCGGTTAGGTAGGGATTAATCGGATTGGACTTTTTATATATTAAATTATACAATTTTGAATATATATATGCATGATCTTTCCGATTTAGCCGATTTTTGTCTGATTTGGCTGATTTATCCCCCATTTGACTGATTTCTATCCGTAACCGAGTTGGCCGATTTAGCCGATTTTCGTCCAATTTGGCCGATTTTTATCCGATTAATCGGTATCTTGACCGATTTTTGACTAAACCGATTAATAAGGCCGATTAGTGAAAATCAAGGCGGTTAATCCCCGCCTAGCGCCTAGGCGCCGATTAATCGGCCGCCTAAGCCGATTTTTGCAACACTGCCTGGACGTTGCATTGAGGGTTAAATCACTTGTATACTTCCGCTTTCAATTAAGCGGCTGTATCTTTTAATATAATAGAGGAGCCTTATCTTGAAATCTACCTCTCTTCTTTTTATTTAATTCAAAAATTAATATATTTGAACATCAAATTATAATAATCATTTAAAAATCCAAATCTTATATCAAATACAAATGTGAACCCAAATCCAATCCCCTTTACAAACCTAACACACCCTAATGACATTTAACAATCTTACTTTCACTAAAGCATTGAGTTGGTTGTATATTGTGGTTACAGATATTAACTTTGAACAATATTTTTTTCATTAAAGAAAATAAACAACAACCGAGAAGTTAATGTAAATCTATTAAGAATAGATTTAACATTTTACTTTTCACTTCAATACACAATGATTGTTTCTTCTATGAATAAGTGACCAGTTTCATAATTTTATTTTTATCGTAATACAAAACATGACGTAAAATTTGGAGATGTGAAAAATTCTGGTTTTTGACAAAAAGTTACACTAATAGCATCTCCAATGCAATGATTTACACATAACTTTTCACTATTTAGAATAGCTATTGGAAGACTTGATGCATTGTGGCAAAGACTTTACAAACCACTTTTTTGAGAAAGACTTGCATATGTCAAGGGTTTTATAGAAAAACATTAATTATGGATCAAAGAAAAAGTCTTGAAGGGTAGAAGCATTGGAGATGCTCTAAGGTGCTAAGATCTATGGGGTTCCGTTCACCCTGTGTAGCCTATTTGTATTATTACCGTACATTTGCTGCAGTTTCAGCTTATTAGCATGAGGCATATGTAATATCAAATTTCCTCATAAGAGGTGTCCCCGTTGCTAGCGTTGATTTTGTCACTTCAGATAAAGACTAATCAGAACCAACAACATTCCATGCTATACGAGCCAAAGAGTCTCCTCACGCACCCCTGAAAACAAATGTGTAAAAGGATTTGGAGGCTCTGGCACCTCTAACCCACCTTCCAACATTTTCACAACTAAGCTCATCACAGGCCTAGTTTCGGCCCTTTGTTGAACGCAACAAAGAGCCACCTTAAGCATCCGCTCCACAATTTCTTGATCCTTCTCCTCGATCTCACAAGCGATGAACAAATCATATAGTTGTTTCTTTTCAGATTTGTCACACGCCCATATAGGAAACCACTGTTCGCTACCACCAAGAGTGACATCCATGTTCCTCCTCCTCCCGATGATCTCAAAAAGTAGCATCCCGAAACTATAAACATCACATTTATGTGTAACTGGGAGAGGCATCCAGAGTTCAGGTGCAGCATAGCCTGGAGTTCCCCGCCCTCCTGTCATTGTTATGTGAGTGTTATCCCTGTTGCAAAGTTTGGCCAAACCAAAATCGGCTACTTTTGCACAAAAGTCAGAATCCAAGAGTATGTTTCCTGGTTTAATATCATAATGAATTATTCTCTGAGGACATTCTTCATGCAAGTACGCTATTCCTCTAGCTGTCCCCAGTGCAATCTCTTGGAGCTTCTCGAACTCTAGAATAGCCCCTTTGTTGGCTTTAAATAAAATATTGTCCAAAGAGCCATTAATCATGAACTCGTATACAAGAGCTCTTAACGTTGACTCAAAGCAAAAACCGTAAAGTCTAACAAGATTAAAGTGGTGAGTTCTTCCCATGGTACTCACTTCAGCCATGAATTGTTCTTCAATTCTTTTATCGGAGGTCCCATTCAATACCTTCACTGCCACAGGTGTGCCGTTGGTGAAGATTCCCTTGTAAACTGTCCCAAACGCACCAGAACCCAATTCGATGGTGAAGTCTGTGGCTATTCTTAGCTGTTGAGAGGTGAAACGAATAGGCTTTTCTCTTTCCATATCGTTCAGGAATTTGACCATGCTGATGGGAATAAAGCGAGAGTCATTATTGAACGTCTGTGTTTGCCTGTTAGATCTTCTATTACTTGCATTTGTGTGCATGCATATCCTTATAACCAAACCTGCCAACACAAACTATCAAGATTAAGAATGTGATGGAAATTAAACCTGCATGCTTTTGGCAAGTGGTATCAAATGTGTCCCAACAACCAAATGATTGTTGGTTCAAGTTCCTATATGATAAGAGTGTGCCAGAAATTTGGAGTAAATAAAAGTTAATTGCTGGAAAATTATAACTAACAGTGTCCACTCATGAAAAGAGAGGTTGAACTTACCAATAACAACTACGAAAACAGTCAAAATAATGGCAACTGCAAAACAGAAACTATTAACATCAGAAAGCTGCTGAGAATCTTTTAACGGGTATGTATGATAACTTCCAAGATATCATCATAAAGAGATTGGTAGAACTTACCAATGAGAAAAAGTACTTCACTCTGGTTTAGCATAATATTAGCTAGGAGAATTGAGCCTTTTAAGCTTACAATAGTGCGTACAACATCTAGCACATAAGGCTCGTTTATATTGCCATGGAAAACGATTATGTCGTTTGTTTTTCTTTAATCTTTTGACTTTGATTTGATCAAATGATTTAGAATCAACTACATTTTTATTCTTTCCTAAGTCGAGGAAAATTCTTAAATTTTACATATAAAGGATTAAAAATTGATTTTAAGTTTCAACGGAAGCGAAGCAGCGCCAGTGGAGTTGCTTTAGTCATGTTATAAACTTTCTGCACAATAATAGGAATTTAACGCTGCGTTCTCGAGTTTTTTAAAAAAGGAAAAGAAAAGAAGTGATAAGCAAAGAAAAGAAATGAAAAGAAAAGAAAGAACACGGTTTTATTATATTTGTGTTCTTAAGATGGAAAGAAAAGAAAAGAAAGTTATCCTATTTTATGTTCTTGAGTTGTGTTGAAAGGAAAAGAGAAATACATTTTTACAATTATGCCCTTTCATGCATTAGTACAGTGAATAATATTACATTATAATAGTAATATTTTAAGGGGCATAATGGTCATTCTTTAGATCTATGAGTCTCTTTCCTTTGCAATCCGGCCAAAAATGAGCGGAATGTTTTACAAGAAAAAAGCCTATCATTTCCCTTTCTAATCCAATCCTTTCTCTTCATTTCCTTCCTACAAAATTCTTAAGAACACAAATTTTTGTTTGCATCCTTTCTTTTCTTGTCAAAATAAAACTCGAAAACAGAGCGTAAATCCCTTGTGGTTAGATTGGGTTTTTGATTTTATCAAAGCTTGTAAAATTGAGTTTGTTATTTTTTTTAGCTCCTTGCTAGTTTTTGTAACACTTTCACCGTTAAAAAAACAGCAAAAGGAATCTAGATATCAACCTTGTAAGTCATGCTGATTTTATTTTCTCGATTTTTTTTTGAACGGCGAATTTTATTAAAAAAAAACTAGCAAGGAGCTAGATATTACAAAGATACAAGATGAGGATTTTTAAGCCAATCAATCCAACTAAACGACGCTTTACATCTAAACCGACACCAATAAAAAGACCTCGACACCACATCTTCAAAGATAGTCGCCATAGGAGTGTTCTTCGACCCAAAAATCTTCTTATTGCGAAAATACCAAATATGCCACCACATAACATAAAAAACTCCTTCAAGAACACTTTTAAGCTTACTTGATAAATGAAGATTCGAAAGCCAAACCACCCATTCTTCATACGAGGATAATTCCATGAAGCTAATATCCCACCAACGGACAATATCTTTAACAATTTGGCAAGAAAAGAAAAGATGGCTAGTCGACTCCACTCCATTATCACATATTGGACACGAAATAGAGTTAATGACCATGCCTCGACGAGAAATATTAAATCTCGTCGGTAAATAATCAAGCCTTACTTTCCACGCATGCACGTTAACCTTAATAGGAATTGCTTTTACCCACCGAGTCTTGGAGGATACCTCCGGTAATATTTTATCATCAATAAGTTTTCTAACCGAAGCAACCGAGAACTCTCCTGAACCCTCCAAGGACCAAACCCTCCTATCTCTACAAGGGACAAGAGAAACGGATTGAACCTGATTGATCAATTCTATGAATTGTTCTTGTTCCACTCCACTTCTTGGGGCACGACGAAATGAATGGTCCAAACAGGGATGCGCTAGCTTAGAAGCCACAATTATATCCTTACAAGATTCAAGAGCATACAACCTCGGATATAGGTTTTTGAAAGCAATATCTCCACGCCAAACTTCATCCCAAAAAGCAGTATGCTCCCCCATTGCCAATCTTAAATTTCATACACTTCAAAATATCGATGTCTTGATTCTTTAACGACTCCATCTCATGCACTATATCGATCCAAATAGATGGGAAAACTGATTTGGTTTTCTTCCCCACTTTCCCATCGTCTCCATGGATCGCTTTGATAACTTTCGCCCATAAAGAATTGTTTTGAGTATAGAAGCGCCACACCCATTTAAACATGAGGCCTCTATTCAACGCATACAAACTTGAAACCCCAAGGCCTCCTTTTTCTTTGGAAGCCAAAACGTTTTTCCATTTCACCCATGACGTCTTTTTACTATTTATATCATGCCCATTGAAGAATCTGCCGCGAATGGACTCTAATCTCTTGAGCACACTCATAGGAACTTTAAAAATAGACATATGATATATAGGCATCGATCTGAAAACCGACTTGAGAAGAGTTAACCTTCCTTATCTTTTTAAAAGGTTGACATGGCCACTGCAGAGTGTTATTATCTGACTTTTTTGACATTTTATCTGACTAATACACTGGGTTTGAATCTTAGCCTTATCTTTTTAAAAGGTTGACATGGCCACTGCAGAGTGTTATTATCTAGCGGGAATCGAGCCTTGGACAATTAAAATTTGAGCAAATGACACAAAAAGGCATTAAACTTATGGTCTATTTTCAATCAAGGTACTCAACTTTTTTTTCACATAAAGGTCGTCAATTTTTTTTTCTAGCCGATTTAGGTTTTTTCTCACTTTCTGTTAACACACTAAGGTGGTGTTTGTTTTTCATAAAGAGCCTCTTAATAGCCTTTTAATCTGACTCATTCAGACGCGCTCAGACATTTGGCTTATTAAGAGCGTTTGTTTTTTTTCTTTCATTCAGACGCGGTCAGAGGCTGAAACATCTTAACCAACTAGATGTTGATGAGGGGTCTTGATGCCTCTTAATGCATCTTCACTCTTTACTTTCTTTTTTTTTCTTTAGTTTTTTTTTTCTTTGTTTTTTCACTCTTTGTTTTGTGAGAT
>BQNB010009880.1:0-30195 GCA_026074375.1 Tanacetum coccineum
TTGGATCAGTAGAATTGCAAAAGCAGATAAGCCTCCTCTTACCTTCGATGAGCTGATGAGCACTCTCATAGACTTCTTGTAAGTAATAAATGACATGTATAAAATCTAGGTAAAAACAGATCCGGAGGTTGGATAAAATGAAATAAATGTTCAGCCATATTATTAGAGAGAAAGGATAAAAGATGGGAAGAGTGTGTGCTAGAGAGAGAAAACACACACTTACACTTTACAAAAGTGAGCTTCACCCCTCCATTGAAGTATGGAGGGGGTTTTTATAGTCCCGACATCGACTAGCTAAACTAACCCGACACGACTATAAAATGATAAATGTAATTCCGTATAAGTCAACATATTTTAAGGCTAACAATCTTCCCCCAATATGTGGACATACGAAATTACTTACAATGTTCCTATCAAGTACAATTACAACAAAATAAAGTCTTCCAAAGCACTTCCAAAGACTTGTACTCCAGCTTGGATCTTTATTGTCTTTACTTGTTCTGGAACCATTGTAGTATGCATGAACTGGATTAACTTCCCCCCAATTCATGCAGCATGTCTTGAAAAGCTTTCTTCATAAAATCCTTTTTGGCAAAGTTTCTGAATCAGCTTCCCCCCAAACCAACATCCCTATCTTGAGCAGATTCTGAAACTTTGATGTAGCTTCAACCATCTTCTATATGTCATTGACGTGAAAATTGGAATTTTATAGAAGAAAAGCCACACCATATACTACTGCTACTTGTCATTAGGTCTTGGTGAATATTCGTTCGGGGGTACATGCGAGAAATCAACAACAATTTTTCTCACGTATGCAGTATACTTCACAAACCATATTAAGTATAGTAGTATACACTACTCCCCCTGGAAGTTGACATAGTAACATCAAAGTCAACTAAGTCCCAGATGTACACATTTTCCCCCATGATGGTTGCGAACTCTCAGAAGCATCATTGTCATGTACGTCCATATACTCAAGAAGTTCTTTCCTTAGGCACAAATCTTGAAATTCAAACGAACCATTACCCTCTTGACTTCAAAAACCGTAGCAGGAGATGAAGCAAGAATCAAGAAAACTTGGTATAATCAAGGTCTTGTATATGAATGTCGTTGAAGAACTTTGAGAAATTTTGCTTAGACTGTGAAGTACCTTTGTCTTGGAATAACACAATAATATCCCGTGAGAGTTGCTGATTACATCTCAACCTTTAAACTTTCTGGCTAACTTACCAACCTCGTATTCTGTCGGCTATTGTTGTGATCACTTGGTGAAGTAAACCCGATATACCAAACTTGAAAATGAAGTAAAATCCCCCAAATTTGTTACTTAATCTTGCACTGTTGTTGATTGAAGAACGGTGCAAGATTAAATCTATAAGTACTCTATACTCAACCAGAAAAGTATAAGAAGTACAACACCTCTTGAAATTATCCACGTTGACATCTACGTGTGACACTGAGTACTACAATGTAACTCCTTTAAGTGATAGCTATAACCCGTGAGCACTACAATGTAACTCCTTACATCAGGAAATAACTAGATAATCCAAGTCTTAATCATAAGCTGTATACGTACAAGCAAGTCATCAATCGATAGATTGGGTTTGAAGAAAAGGGGTAGAAAATAGAAGGAAGTCTCGATGATGAAATAAGTAGACGCCTTCGTAAAATCCAACTTCAATCTTAAATAAGGGATACCAAAACAACTCCATGATCACTTGTCATCGTAATCCGAATCCTTAGCCGTTTGTCATTTTAGTGAATCTTATTTGGATCGTTTTTAGTGTTATGTATCGTGTTTGTTGTGTTGATGTTTTAGAATGTCGTTAAACTAGGACAAATGTTATTTTGAATGTCGTTAACGGATCAACATTGTCTAGTCAACTTGTCATGATAGCATTTTATTCCCGGCTTAATCCATAAATATAAGGCTAAAATACATATACTATAAGCATATTTGACTCATAGCATTTTCTTTCAATAGCACCGGCCCATCCCAATTAAATATAACTTAGCTGGCCCATTTCATATTGAAAGAAATATCAGCCCAACTTAAAACAAATGCCCTGGCCTGTTATTAAGTAATCCTGGCCCACTCTGACTAGCTTAACCCCGATCTAATTCAACACCAGACCCAAACATCTCTATACCAAGCCCAACATCCAAAATTATAATCTGATCCAAGCAATTGAAAATAGATATATAAAGCAGAACAATCCCTAATTACTCTCATTTACCCTAACCCTAATCACAATCCATCTCCTCCCATCCTTCATTCTCTCCCAAAAAAACGTTAGCAGTCATAGAAAAGAAAGAAAAAAACTCAGTTATATCTTCAATCTCTTCCATCTCGTATAATTATAATCAAGCCAAAAACCCATAACAAATCAATATCCATTCATATAATCAGAAGAACACCAAGGCTTCAATATGTCTTCAGGATCCTTAAATGGGGTCTCGGGTAAGTGTTGTTATCAGTTTTATGCATGTGATTTCTAATAAAACAAAGAAAAGTTTATAACATACATGTTATCAAACTATCTTTATTTTTGAAAATCAATCAGAGTTTTAACTCTCACATAGATCGATGATGAGATTTATGTTCAACGAAAAAAAATCATAAAGATTTGTAAGGAAAGTTGAACGAAATAGAGATCTTTGTATTTGTTGTTTTGATTCGAGTCATGTTGTTTGAGAGGATGATGTAGATGATTGATGAAGGATGGGATATTAGGATAGTCTTGGATTTGTTGGATTTGATGGTGCTGTTTTGTGACGAAGGGTAATTAGGGTAGTATATTGAGTTGGGTTTGTTTTTTGGAGGCTGCGATGATGTTGATAATTGTTGTTGATGGGTTGTTGTAGTTTGGTTTGAGTTAATTGAGTCTTTTGTCATTCTGCTTCTTCGGTTGACTTTAACTTGGTGGCAACTCATTGAGTTTACCCAGGTCAACTCGGTAATGACTGAGTTGACTCGGTTTGGGTTATGGGTACACCAAACCGCCACCAACCAAACCACCATGGCCACCAAACCGCCACCAACTTTTGAAATTGGCAGAGTAACATTTACTTTGGACCATGAAAAACAGCAAACCGCCACCTGTTCACCAAATCGCTACGGCAAACCGCCACGGTGGCCAAACCGCCATGGCAAACCGCCACGATGGCCAAACCACTACAGTACAATACTTTTGTACTTTTTTCCTTAAATTATGGATTTGTGTTTTTTTCTTATTGCTAAACCTCTACTAAGAAACTTATAAAAAATAAGCTTGAAAAATTTGTCTTGTAAGCACAATACTTGGCATATCTGAATCAGTAATGAAACAGAAAGAAATAAAACATATAATACCCATTATCTTGACATTTTCACAAGGAAAAAAATGAAACTTTCAGCAGTATACCACGAATGAACAGTAACCGAGACACCAACAAACATGATACAATACACCCCTGCAGCTCTGATGCCAATTATAAGTAATAAATGACATGTATAAAATACAGGTAAAAACAGAACCGAAGGTTGGATAAAATGAAATAAATGTTCAGCCATATTATTAGAGAGAAAGGATAAAAGATGGGAAAAGTGTATGCTAGAGATAGAAAACACACACTTACACTTTACAAAAGTGAGCTTCACCCCTCCATAGAAGTATGGAGGGGGTATTTATAGTCTCGACATCGACTAGCTAAACTAACCCGACACGACTATAAAATGATAAATGTAATTCCGTATAAGTCAACATATTTTAAGGCTAACACTTCTCAGCATATGTCTTGAATAATCTAAAGATTGAGAATCTGACACAAGAATATCTTGTTGGACCAGCTTTCAATCTACTCAAAGGGACATGCAAAAGCCGAGTGGAACTTAAATATCATTTTGAAGAGTGTTATAAGGCTGTTAACAATAAACTTGACTGGATGAACCCTGAAGGACATGAATATCCATTTGACCCCAGCAAGCCTCTACCATTAATTAAAGATCAAGGTCGTCAAGTAGTTCCTGCTAACTACTTCATCAACAATGACCTCGAATATCTGAAAGGTGGAAGTTTAAGCAAGAAATATACAACTTCTACAACAAAAACCAAGGCTGCGAAGTATGATACTATTGAGGGGATAGAAGACATGGTTTCATCGCTATGGATTCCAGTGAAGGTAGCTTATAACAAATATGCTATGTCAGGAATCACTCATTGGGGTCTAAAATGACAAAGCTTCTATGGATATGCAAGCAACAGGAAGTCCAAGCATGATGTGTTCTCCACGAAAAGAATCATTGCAGTAACCCATGTTAAAGTTATAAAGAAGTATGATTACAGGTATCTGGAGGAGATTATCGTTCGAATAGAAGATCAGCAGCTACACAAGTTCATGGAAGGTGACTTCCCAAGACTTAATCTGCGTGATATTGAAGACATGCTTCTTCTCTTAGTTCAGAAGAAGCTCTCAAATCTGGACAAAGATGACCTCTACGACTTGAACGTGGCATTGTGGATGTTTACCAGACGTGTTGTCATTCTTAAGCGGGTGGAAGACCTTCAACTGGGAGTCAAAAGCTACCAAAAGAAGCTTAATATCACCAAGCTTGAGACGTTCAGGTCAGACATCACCAGCAAGACCCCATACACTACATACAACAATCCACAAGGAATCATATATCAAGATAAGCTCAAGAGAAACAGACTGATGCGCTCGGATAAACTCTACAAGTTTTGTAACGTCACACTCTCATCTGTTCGAAAGGTTCTTCATGATATTGCTTCCAGCTTAGAGATGGATTACTTGCCAAAAAGAAGATGGAGTAAACTAGACAGGAAAAGGTCTCGCATCATGATCAAGAAGATCGATCAGCAGCTCTTTAAGAGAAGGTTAATAAGGAATTTGGAGAATTTTGTTGGTGGGAGAGACTACGGGACTGACCTCAGGCTGCTTGAACTAACAATATGACTTTGTCGTATTTTGTCCTACTCTATGTCAGGACAATTTCTCGTAATAACTAATTTGTGAATATGTAAATAAGTAGTATAAGACTAGAATTAGGCTTATATAGTATTTGAGTGCGAAATTTCAAAAATTTCTTAGTAAATTCAAAAATTTTCAAATTAACGCACTCAAAAACCATATAATTCCCTCAAAAATTAAGGGGGAGCATTAAAATGTTCCAATAATTAGCTTGATATATAATTAGAATATATTTCTCCCCGAAAGCATTATATTTGAATCAATTGATATCCAAAATATCAAACGATTAGACATTTTTGATAAGGGGAGAATATGTGATTAATATATATATATATAACTTGTATAACATGATCTTTAAGACTCAAGTGTGAACTCCTATCCTCGTATGTGCTAAACATTTTTGGTTATCGATGCACATATGCAAGGGGAGCATTTCTAAATAGTAAAACCATCAAGGTACTAAATGTTTTGATTTACATCAAAGTACCTTGTTCGATGTTTTCAAATGGTTTTAAGGCTGCGAATAATACCAAAAGACCGGCCATGTAATTAATTACTTAGAGTTATAAGGTGGTTAGGTATAGGTATTCGTTCCCATGATCCAGCTAGAACCGGAGGGATCTACCCAGGGATATTTCATTAGTTAGAATAGAAAGTCCTTAGGAATGATAAAAAGGAGAAAAAGTAAGAAAGGGGAATAGTGCCGACTGAGATGGAGCTAGTACTTGAATAAACCCAACAAAGTAGTAGTCATGAAGTCTCGGTAAGCACTGAAGGAGTTGAAGAATGAAAAAGAAAAGTTAAGACAAAGGGTGAAAAGAAAGAAGCCATCCTTACACTAAGGAAAAAATCAGGTCAATACATATGCTATCAGAAACACTAAGCTGTTGTCTGGTATTGAAGATAGTCATAGACCCAGTGACGCAGTGCACAACCCTCCCTAGCCACTCAAGGTATCTCAACAGACTCTTCTTTCATTTCTCACAGAGATTACATGCATTTCTATCGACTTTCTCACTCTGAGTTAGTTGGTATTGAAAAGGTGGCAGTCTACTTCAGCCTCCGAGCACTAAAACCAAATGAGCACTATTGAGTCTAGAGCCAAGAGATCATCTATAAATCTCATTAGGACACTAATATAAAACATTTGTTAATTCACACATGTGATAAAAAGTAATATTTTAAGAGTCCTACGCATTATCCTTGTGGTGTTGCCAGAATATCCGAGTGATACTTAAGTATTCACAGTGAAAATGGAAATCCTGCTTGAGCCAACATCAAACAAGCTCTCAGTAGGTGACTTGTGAGATCCTTTAAGGATCAAACTTGTGACACTAGATATCGATTCGGTCCAGCTTATGAATTGATAGATGAATTTTGAAAAAGATAAAACTGTTGGTGTGTTATAAAACTGTTTGCATCTTAACACGCCGACTTATTTTCCTAAATTAATTTTCAATCTTATGTCCATGGGAAGCCTCACAAGGTATCTGGACAGAGGAAAGCTAAACATGAATTGACGGCTTAATCGGGAAGATAGTAGCTTACCAGTTCACTCTTACCGTGTTGTCTGCTTTGAGACGCTTCGGTAATGAGAACGGCTAGTACAGCTGCGAAACCCTGTCAAGGAGATTTTTCAAAATTCTACCTGATCACAGGCAGTATTTATACTCATCAACGGGGAACTGTGGTTATTGAAATCGTATTTGATGAAGTGACAAAGCCACTTTTATCCATATTTGTTGATTATTACTAACCCTTTCGTGCAGGTAATCTCGATGGTCGTAGCTATTGGATCAAGACGAGTCAAGATTCATAGCCACATGCTCATAATCGATCGACATACATAAAGACATCATGAAAGCTCAAGTACATGTTACAAGACTTCTGCTACTCTGATACTGCACGTCCTTCTTGAAGCAACGAAGTGCTAAAGTTAAAGAACTTCAAGAAAGATGTTTTATTCAAGCTTTTAATCTCAAGAAAAGTATGAGCATGTTGGTCCGAAAGTCACAAGTACACAAGACGGCGATAATATCTCAAGATGATGATAAGAGATTATGCTTGGTTTATGATCTCAAAGAAGTTTAAGTTTACATACAAGTCAAGCTATATGGAACAAGCTTAAGCCTAAAGTCAATGATCACTACAACATATCACAAGTTAATGTTTAAAGTTTAAAGACTACGAGCTCAAGACTAAAGACAAGCATAGTATGCTAGGATTAACTTTTTTGTAACATGGAGTGACCTCCCTTAGGGGGATATTGTTAGAAATACGAAAGTATCAGTCACTTCTATAAATATCATAAAATAGGCTCGTAGTATAGTTTTTGGAACCTTAATAAGGTAAAATGGGCCAAAGCCTACAAAATCCCACATGGCCTAATGTAACCAGCCATAAGGACATATTTATACCCCTCTCTACACCTTGGAAAGGGTTGGTGGTTCACTTGTTCATTTTCTTAATCTAATTTTGCTCTCTTTCCTTTCTCTCTCTAAGTGTTTAATCCTTCCACTCTCTCTCTAGATTTCTTATCATTTGATTGTGAGATAAGATACATCATATATTCTACAGATTATGAGCTAGAGCAGCTTGATGTAAAGACGACATTTTTACATGGAAATCTTGAAGAAGTGATCTACATGAGGCAGCCACTGGGATATGAACAAGGTAACAAGGTATGTTTGTTAAAGAAATCTCTTTATGGTTTGAAGTAGTCACCTAGGTAATGGTATAGAAGGTTTGATAGGTATATGCTAAGCAGCGGGTTCAAGCGTAGCAGTTACGATAACTACGTATATTACAGGAGTTATGCACTAGGTGAGTATATCTATCTATTGTTATATGTCGACGATATGTTGATTGCTTGTAAGAGCAAAGCTAAGATTGGGTCTAACCAAGTCTTTGCGTAAAAATAAGTTCGACATAAAAGAGCTTGGAGAAGCAAAGAAGATTCTTGGTATGGAGATCGTCAGGGATCGGAGTCGAAAGATTCTAAGGGTGTCACAATTCGGGTACATTTCTAAGATTTTGAATAATTTTAGAATAGACAACGGGAAATCGGTTAAGATGCCATTAGGTGGGCACTTCAAGTTGTCATTGAAGGATGGCCCAGTTAGGGATTGTGATGTTGAAATGATGAGTAAGGTGCCGCATGCAAAGGCGGTTGGGAGCTTAATGTACTTGATGGTGTGTACGAGGCCAGACATAGTGTATGTGGTAAGTGTAGTTAGTAGATATTTGGCGAATCCGGGTAAAAATCATTGGGAAGCAGTAAAGTGGATTTTGAAATATTTGCGGGGTACAGCAAACGTGGGTTTGGTGTATGGGAAAAATCATGGCAACCATGTTGACGTAATAGGTTTTGTTGATTCAGACTACGCTAAGGATCTGTATAAAGGTAGGTCTATCACTGGTTACGCATTTTTAGTACAAGGATGTGTTGTAAGCTGGAAGGAAACGCTACAACATGTGGTGGCTCTTTAAACTACAGAGGCAGAGTATATGGCCCTTACAGAGGTTATAAAGGAAGCTATTTGGCTAAAGGGACTCTTGGAAGAGGTGGGCGTAGAGCTTAACATTGTGACAGTTAATTGTGATAATCAGGGCGTGATTCACTTATCGCGGAATCATGTTTTTCATGAAAGGACTAAGCACATCAATGTGCGTTATCAATTTATTAGAGAGGTCTTGGAAGCAAAGACGGTTAAAGTTCTGAAGGTGTGTACTGAACACAATGCTGCAGATTCCTTGACAAAGGTGGTACCTGGACTCAAGTTACAACATTGCTTGGAGTTGCTGAATGTTGGTGTAGGCTAATATAAATCCTAAGGTGGAAATTGTTAGGATATTAGTCTTTATTAATAGCATAAGTCCAAGGTAGTCAAGTGTTAAGTTCGTTATTAGTCAAAATAGAGGGTCATGGATTAACTTGTGTCTCAAGCCCATCCCATGTGTTTTAGGGTTTGTTCTCCTCCTTATCTCTATAAAAGGAGGTGAGTGGGGAGGGATCTTGTCACTTCATTCATTCAATACTAATCATTCGATTAAGGTTATAATTCTTGTGCTTCTTTCTTTACTTTTTCTGTCAATATAATAAGTTGCGGTTGCGGTGTGTTATTCATTCGGTTTTGAAGTAATCCGCTCTAGTATCCAGGATTGTAGGCTGTTATTCCTACACCACTAGATCAAACTGAGTTCCTTTTACAAATGCAACAAGCTTAGAGAGTTCTTTCCCAGGCATTAAGTAGCTAGCATGAATTTCTAAAATATTCTTGACAGAAGCGACATGTGCATTCTTCTTTGAACAAAGGACTGTTTGGTACAAAAACTAACGAGGTACGTAAGATCCTTGACAAAAACATTAGCATAAGGAATAACAAACATAGAAGTGAATGGTTACCTTTTGGGCTTCGTAGATTGTTTCTTATAACTAGAATGGTAAAGACAGTAGCCTAGAAATCTGGGAAATAGTTTATCAGAATCTGTTGTTGCAAGTTCATATTCCCTTCCAGATCTTAATAGAAATCTCACCTGGGTAATAAACAGGAGACCAATCAATACTATTGCAGCATTTGGGTCACACCAGAGATATATTATCCGCGAATTTTATCTAAACCAATGGTTAAATATGATTAGGAAAGGGATATTACAATAATACTAATCTGTTGTGATGTAAGAAGTTTTAAGCATTCAAAATCGTTCCTGGTCACTTTCGACCCGTATGACCCATTCCCTATTTTAATAAGGTTTTTCTTTCCCATTTAACAGGTTAAAATGAAAATTAAATGCAAATAAATCCATTTATACTCTAGATAACTTTATTTCTCGAGCATATACCAGTTCACTATCAAGTTCGTATAAAGATTCATGGAGTGTCGCCTGCACAAGCCCACAGTTCAGATCAGATCACAAGAGAGAACAAAAGGGATTCTATAGAATTTATCAATATGTAATTTACCTTTAACAAGCATAGAGCATAATATTGACTCACAGGTACTCCTTCAAGTTTTGCTATCACCTAAAAAATGAGAAAGTAGAGCAAGATAACGCAAACTTATAAACTTCATTAAGCAGAAATACATCGATTGTTGAGGTCAAAATCAAATTTAACTATTTAAAATAACCTACATGGCAATCTTAAGCAAGCATTATGACAAGAGCCTTCTTAAGCAAACATTATAATTCAATAGAGATTCACATCACTTACAAGTATATAGCAAGTAGCAGCCTGATACCATTTCCTCTGGAAGCATTCTTCAAACAATCTGGAGGAAGGAAAGAATTCAAACGCCCATTTATTAAATCTCAGTATTCGACCATTAACAACAACTTATCTAATATAAACTATCAACCAACAAAAACATCATCGAATCCATTATCCATGAAGATCTATAGATAGGTGAAGAAAAAAAATGCATTAGGTCACTTCCATAATTCTAGTAGTTAAGTTGACACATAAGTCATTTACGTATGAGAAAAAAAACTTACTCTGTAGTTCTTCCAGCAGTAGAAAATAAATCTGCCCAACGACCATTAGTCTTTCTTGCCACACTAACCACAACTTCAAGGACCTATTTGTCATTTCTTCGCATCCCCACTACTAACACAACCTTTCAAAGTACTCCAAAATAAAAAAATTTCTTGATTAAATACCAGGTTTTTCCAAAGAGGAGAGGATTTCATCACTCTGGTCCTTCATTTTGGCTGTCAAAGGAAGAATCTGTTAAAAAACTATCAACTCTAATATTCCAAATGAGAAAATCGGCGTAAGATAGGAAATAGTTGTGTAAACTTATTGTAAATTCTATTAGTCAACATGGATAAATAACACGAGTGTAATATATGATTTGTTATAATGGAATATAGGAACTCGAACATTCTTCCCAATTGAAAACATTTGTAATGTAAGTACATCGGGAAAATTGAAGCATGTCAGTTCAATGTATAATTACCTGGAAATTGCAGCTTCAAAAACAGTAAAAAGAAGCCATTCTATGAAGTGAGAAAAATGAGGCTTCTCCTCTGATAATCTTGGCATTTGTAAAGCTTTTTCACTCTTAGCTCTCTATTTACAATCAAAAAAAAGGAAGAAGATTTCAAACTTATAAGCCAGATTTATATATAGGGTTTATGTTGCATTAATCCAGCCAAATTTCCCCATTTTATCAATAATGTTAACCTTTTTATTCTAGTTGTTTGATTTATAACTTTTTGTCTTGTTCAACCAAAGAATCATAAATGCACAAAATCAGTTGAAACCCACATACGCAAAATCCAAAAAGGAAAATTCATAAATTGAACAATTTTGATTTTTTAAACGATGCACATACCACAAATCAAACTCATTAAATGGGGGGTATTGGATAACATTAGATCATGCATGTGTAAGCAAATGATGCCGCAAACATAGGCACAACGCTATGGTAGAAGTGCCAACATCACACAGGAGGGTTAGGCAAGTGAACAATCGAATAAAGAGGACACACTCGCCATGGCTGCAACTGTAAAAAGGTGCCCCACCAATATACGCATGATCTCACCTTTATCGAGTTTACCCAGACTGATCACAGCCTCGCGCACTTTTCATAAGCAGTAACAGCAAAGTCCAGTTTCTTGCGGCTAATCAAAAGACGTACCACCTCCTATTGAAAGACATAAACCACACACAATGCATAAACACATTTGATAACATCAAATAACGTCTCTTTATTATATCATTTATCCTATCTATTTTGCCCACTTTAATATAATTATTGCATTATTTGGTACTTAATTGCTTTAAAGTTGATAAATTCATTTATTTAGGGGTGTTTTGTGAAGACAGCATAATTTGGAGCTAAAACAAATACATTTGAAGAATATTGATTTCTAACTACATACGCCGTATCCAACTAAAGATATACGGCGTATCGGCGCCTGAACTTCACAAGAAAATGCGTTTGACCAATTCCTAGTACGGCGTATCCCTTCTGTCTACATACGCCGTATCCATGAAGATAACTATTCGAAGATACAGTAAATAAAGTAAATTGGGAATGATATCACTGATTGATTGAGAACGTAACGCGCACTACAAGGAATCCAGCCCAATACGCCGTATTGACCTAGCCAATACGGCGTATCGAGTCTTTTTCAAACACTATAAATAGAAGACTCAAAAATGAGTTTCAGTGTGCAATATCATATTCTTTATACCATACTCATTAAAGATGAATTTTAGAAGAGAAGATCAACCACCAAGGTCAAGCATTGATCATGATTCCATGGAAGACATTGTGTAAATTTTACTCTCTTAATCGTTCGATTTTCATTGTTTGATTACGCTTGTATAATTACAAATGTTGTGGGGGCTACTACCCTCGGTTAAGCCATCTATAATGAAAGTTCAAGCTTTTAGTTTGTTTTTAAAATCAATTCATAATTAATCATTGATTGTTTAAATATGTTTATGCACCTCATACTTGTTTTGTGTTTTGAATATGTGACATAACATTCAAACTAGATCTAGTGATACTGACCAAGTAATCTAATATGCCGGGATAACTCTCCATATCGTGGTTTTTTATTAACTGGAAACCAATTAGGATAAAAATAACGTTTTGTCTTTTGTCTTAATTATAAGTCTTAGTTTGGACCCAAGTAGTGGTGACTCTTTTATGTTTCAGCAATCCATGCTCTTAAATAACGAAAAAGACTTGAATATTGGACTACCATTATATAAAATAACAATTGAAACAATTAGTGTGTAAAAGTTCCGTTAGGCTAGGTTCTTAATAGATCACCACTACTTTGGATTCTCTAAGATAGATGGATTATTACACTAAAGGAAGCTTTATTCGGATAGCGTTAATTGTGACAGGAATAATCTGTCTATGTCATAGGATTGACGTCTCCATATGTCTTAAGAATGATATGCCTCTTTGAGATAAGTAATCATTGTACTAAAAAAAAACAACCGACATTGAACCGGATTTAATATGGCTAATACATTTTTCTATATTTGCTTGTACCTAACCGCTTTATATCTTTTAATTCTTCTTCTTTTTGGTTTATTATTATTGAAATTGATATTATGTCTCCTGCCAAGCCCTGTGCCCAGTCCTCCTCAATCAAAAAACCCCCCATATCATTAGACAACGTATATAGCATTAGGTTTTAACCATTATAATAGACTAATTAAAATAACTGATATGAATTTAGATTTGATGTTTCACTCATAGTGTTCGACACACAACTATAACCATGAAAACTCCATCTTGACGGGTCAACTGCTCGTTAAAGGTTGTTTAAGTTTGTCAGCCTAAATATAAATATAAAACTTGATATTCAAATAATTTGACCGTTACAAACGACAGCACATTAGATTTTGGCGCCGGCGCGAGGAGTGAAGTTGTTTTAATTCTTATTTATTTAAGTGTTTATTTTAGTTTAAAGGGCATTTTGTGTCTTGTATTGTGTGTTAATTTTCTGCATTGTATATTTTTTCATATTGTGTGTTTGTGTGCATTGTTACAGCTGCTGTAACATTCTGAGTCGAATACTCAATAAATAAAGCGTATTTATCTTCCTGGAGACGGCGTATAAAATTTTCTAACTACAAACAGCGTATTCGACCTAATCGCAATAACGAAGCGTAATTATCATTTAACCATTTTCTTCTAGCAAATAATACATGTAATGTACGACCCAACATCATGAAGAAGAGTACATCCAGCTTATGGCTGATAGGCTCGAGGGCGTGACCAGACGTTTAATTGGGAAACTGCTACGTACGATAAAGTATATTATGAAGATCTTGATTCTTTCATAGATTTTGAAACAGATTTCCCAGCTATCGTCTACAATGATGCATCGACATCAAATCAAAATGTTTCTTCCGAACCAACTGTAAGTATTTACAATGCAATTAAATCTGACATTGATTTTCACATATCATTTGCCTATTCCAAGGACGAGGATTATACTTTTATATATAACAAGGATTTGTCTTCTTCTAAATTAATTCATGCCAATGATTTAAAACCGAAACTGGTAAATGACTATGTTGAAATCAATATTGAATCGTGTTCGGAAAACATTGATGTCAAACCAATGGATAGTGTTATTTGCATAAGCAAAGACACCACTCTCATTGATTTTGATCAAAACTTTGAGACAAATCACGACATACATCGTAAATTTTTCAAAATAAAAGATTGTTTCCCAATGATCAAAGTCGTGATTCAAAAACGTTTTTACAATGGATGCCATTAATTTTTATTATTAAAAATTAATATGTGCCATTTGGCATCCCGTTCGACCCTAAATTATTTTATAAGGATGAGATTAAATTGGGGCAAGTCTAACTTAAAGACTTTTTTGTAAACAAAAGTGCTTGCCGGGAGACAACCCAGAATTTATCTTTCTGTTATCGAGTCTGTCTTTCCAAACTGTCTATACGGCGTATCCAAACCCCATGGATACGGCGTATTGACCTTCTGGACGTTATCCAGTCTTTATTTTCAGCAGAGTCTATACGACGTATTCATTAAATGAATACAGCGTATACAGATATCAAGACGGCGTATCCTGGGGTATGGATACGCCGTATCGACTTCCTATACAGTTTTAGGTTTAGTTATTGTTTGATCTACCAAACAAAATACACCAGAGATGGAGTTGCACTTGTTTTCTTATACTTAATACAAGACCTTCTGAACAAAACGACAACATTGGTGGAGTATTTATAAATCTGGAAATTTTGAAGTGTTGGAGTCTTGAAATCTCAAGACGGCTGTTCAACACATTTTTTGCTCAAGAACTCAACTTGGAGAATCATCCCGAGCAAAATATCAGGGGAGTTCCTCGTTCTAATTCTATTTCCCATTTATTTAATTTTTTATTTATACAACAAGGACGTTGTATAATTTAAGTGGGGGATAGAGAATTAGAACGTACTTATCCTTATTTTTACAAAATAACATGCAAAGTTCTTAAAAATAGGCCAAATTAAAAAATTTAGCATGACTTTTGTAAAAATCACTAGTTACATTACCTAGCGCACTATAACCCTTGATACATATTGTGAGGATTTAGCCTATTCCGTTTCCAAATGCTTACTAAAAATTCTACAAAATTATGAGTGTGCCGGTGATGTAATGGACTTTAGAACTTGGCTTGATATATCACTCGAGACCTCAATAATGAGTAACTAAAAGGGGAGTTCACGGGGCGGTTTCGGTTACACACGAAAGAAAAAAAATGAGATCTATCTTTTTATTTGTGTTCAAGTCTTGGTATGGAGATGGAGATGGGATATTTTGAGACAATGGGTTTTAGGTTTAGAGTTGTTGGATTTGTGGTGATTGGATTGTGACGATGGGATGTGATTGGTTGTTGTAGTTTAAAGTATAGGTAGGAATCTGTTTCTTCATTGTTGTTGTCTTGCACTCTTTGAGTTGACCGGGTCAACTCGGTAAATACCGAGTTGACTCGGTTTGAGTCTTGGGTTTTTAACAAAATGCAACCAACTCAAAGCAAAACGCATCCCGTCTTGGGGGCAAAACGCAACAAGGTCTTGGGAGCAAAACGCAACCCGTTACAAAACGCAAGCCTTTTTTTTCAAGTCAAAACGCAATCTGGTGTTTTTTAGACAAAACGCAAGACTGACAAAATTTTGGCAGCATTCTGTTTATATATTCTTTATATAGGGTCTTTAATCAGGCAAAGCGCAACGCCAAACCGCAACCACCAAACCGCAACCACCAAAACGCAACCAACGAAACACAGTTGACCAGTCAAAACGCAGTTGACTGGTCAAACCGCAATGAGCTGTCACTTTTATACTTTTGTCTTTTTCATCAAAATGCAACCAGGAAACTAATCATCAGACCTAGATTTGTTTTAAGCTTATAACTTTACTTTTAAGCTCCAAAAGTAACTGTGAACCAGATATAAGAGAACTTATAACAACAACAATAAACAACCTGTTCTTGACTTTTTCACAAGGAAAAAAACGAATGAACAGTAACAACAAACAAATGATACGACACACCCCTGCAGCTCTGAAGCCAATTGTTACCCATAAAGATTCACATAACAAGAGACATGATTCGGAGGTCGGGGAGGATTGGACAAATGTTTAGCCATATTATTTAGTGAGAGAAAAGGAAGATGTGTGTATTCTAGAGAGAGAAACACACACACCTTATTACAAGTAAAATGAATCCTTATCCCTCCATGGAAGTTTGGAGGGGATATATATAGGTCTTAACTCTCTAAACTATCTTAACTAGACATTTTAGGTCCATGTGAGTCTTACCTATTAATACTAATGTAATTCTGTATTAGCCGACATATTTTAAGGCTAACAAAGAAGTGTTACAAGGAAAAGATTATCCGGACAAATTATGATAGTGAAGACACCGAGATTTATGATGTATTGAAAAAAAAGAGAAAAGAAAAAGAGAGAATGAAGAAAAATAGTCAGTTCAAAAGAAGTATTATACCGAAGGAATTACTTGGAAGGATCGATTATTCATTGATACGTTACAAAAATCAACGATGTAAAGTCTTGTAAAAAGTGGCCGATATCACCACTTATTCTGTAAAAGTGTGTAAAGAGCGAGATGTAAGGGAAGTTGACCATTATGGGAACGCCAACTTAGGTTGTCTTTGTCATTTTTGTGATCGAGGCGTTTGTCTATATGTTCGAGTCTTTGTCATGGAACGGTCGGGGGAAAGTTACTAGCAACCGTACCTTATTTGTTGGCTTAATCTATTTGTTTTGTGAATTTTATTTAATACCCATTTTTCTTCCCATTCCTAGCAACTAACCTTGGGTTTTACTCGAACAAGGTTGGATTGGGTCATGCATGTCTATTCCGTCGTTACGGCCATGTATGCGTGATTTAGCCGCCTTGTTAGTTTATGACTTTCGGTGAAAGTTAGAAGCTCCCTACCCTATATCATTCTTCATCCTAACCGCTGGTTAAACATGAACAGGGATGTGATCAGATTGTATGTGTCTATTCCGTCGTTATGACCATGTATGTACGATACAGCTGCCTTGTTGGTGTGGTACTTATGGTGAAAGATTGTTGAATGATCAACCCTAAGCCTTCTTAACCCAATTTATCTTTTGACTTGCTTCTCTTTAGCATTAGCGATGGAGATGTGTATCATTGCCAAGCCTATGATACGAAACTAATCATGACCGAGCAATTGAGCGTACCAATTAAATGTTGCACCCTAGATTAGTTGAGTGATCTGAGTGTTTTCATTTCAATATTTCGTGAGGAGTTTGGTTATGTATAGGTGATTAGGACAAAACGATGCTTAAACGGAAAAACCTCAACTTCGATTAGGGAAAATTTTCATAAAACTTTTCTAAAGTCTACTTAAGGACAAGTAGGATTCAAGTGGGGGGATATTTGATAACATTAAATAACGTCTCTTTATTATATCATTTATCCTATCTGTTTTGCCTACTTTTATATAATTATTGCATTATTTGGTACTTAATTGCTTTAAAATTGATAAATTCGGTAATTCAGGAGTGTTTTGTGAAGACAAGCTAAAAGGCGCATAATTTGGAGCTAAAACGAAGACATTTGAAGAATACTGATTTCTGACAACATACGCCATATCCATCTAAAGAGATACGGCGTATTAGAGCCTGAACTTCACAAGAAAACGTGTTTGACCAATTCCCAATACGGTGTATCCCTTCTTTCTACATACGCCATATCCATGAAGATAACTATTTGAAGATACAGTAAATAAAGTAAATTAGGAATGATATCACTGATTGATTGAGAGCGTAGCGCGCATTCTAAGGAATCCAGCCCAGTCTTTTTCAGACACTAGAAATAAAAGACTCAAAAACGATTTTTCAGTGTTCAATATCATATTCTTTATACCATACTTATTAAAGATGAATTTTAAATAGAAGACTCAAAACCGAGTTTTTTTCATGTGTGCATTATCATATTTCTTTTATACCTATCATTAAAGACGCATTTTAGAAGAGAAGGATCAGCACCAAGGTCACAGCCATTGATCACGAATCCATGAAAGAACATCGTGTTATTTTTACTCTCTTAATCGTTCGAATTTTCATTGTTTGATCATGCTTGTATAATTATAATGGTTGTGGTCTAATACCCTAGGGTATTCAGCCATCTTTAATGAATGTCCAATGTTTGTTTGTTTTAAAATAGATTTTTTAATGTTTCATTGATTGTTAATTAATGGTTTATCACTCATACTTGTTTTATGTGTTTGGAATATAGCGACCTATCATTAAACTGGTCTAGTGATACGGACTATGTAAATCTAATATACCGGGATTTAGTTCTCAATATTGTGTTTATATTACTGGACCAATAGGATCACAAATAACGTTCTGTCTTTGTCTTTGAATTTGAGCTTAGTTGGACGGTAGGTGGCCCGTTTACTGTTTAGCAATCATGCTTTAAATTTAAACTAAAATAAAGATTTGAATAGTGGACTACCAGTATATAAAACACCATCAAACAATAAGTGGGTAAAGTCCCGTTAGGCTAGGGTTTTAATAGGATCATCACTGCTTTGATTCCCTAAGATAGATTATAATTAAACTAAAGGAAGCTTTATGTGAATGCGTTAATTGTGACAGGATTAATCGTGTCTAGGTCTTAGGATGATGTTCCGCCTAAGTCTTAAGAATGATATGCCGCTTAGAGATAAGTAAATCATTGCACTAAAACAAACAAACCGACATTGAACCAGATTTAATATGGATAATATAGTTTTCTATCATTTGGCTTGTGCCGCTTTTCTATCTTTTAATCTTCTTCTTTTATGTTTATTGTTTATTGAATTGATATCTAGTCTCTCAGGCTGAAAACCCCCATATCATTAGACAACGTATATAGCATAGTTTTAACCAGTAAATAGACTAATTAAATTATTGATAGAATTTAGGATTGATGTTTCACTCTTAGTGTTCGACACCCTACTTACCGCGAAACTCTATCTTGACCGGGTACAGTGCTCGTTAAAGTGTTGTTTTAGGTTTGTTGGCTAAATATAAATTTAAAACTTGATATTAATTAATTGACCCTACACAACAGTACATCAACAATCATACTTCAAATGTATAACAACCCTATACATTGTAATTATAATATACATTTATGAGAATGACCTCATTAAAAAGTATTATTTCAAAAGTTACCATTTATCAGAGTACGCTGATTAAACAAACCTAATAAAGATGATGCACCCGTCATGGCTGCAACCATAATGAGTTTCCACACACCAAGATATGGATGATCTCAGATTTATCAAACAAACATGGACTCATCACATCCTCATTCAAGATGCTTCATCAAACAAATAATATCTCAAAGCTTCGGTATTAAAAAAATAATATCTAAAAAGTAGCCACAGTAATCCTCACTTCCTATTCTCTAATCCCTCTATTTACAAATACCATCGTCATTAGGTCAACAGGAATATTCTAAAAGCAAACGAAGTTGGTTTTCTGAAAGATCCATATACCACAAATCACCCTTGATAAGTGGAGCTATTGGATTAGACATGTAATGAAGAGGATACACCCTCAATGGTTGTAACCATAATAAGCTTTCACACCAAGATACGGACAATCACAACTTCATCGAGTCCAGTCAGGCTCATCATAGCCTCATGCAGACATTCACGATTACCATTAGTGAAAATTTGTGCTACATCGGTTGGACTCACCTACAACAAGCCGTAAGCAAAGCAGTTGTTGGAGAAGGAATCTATGTTGCATTGGGATGGATACGGAAACGAGGACGGGGACGGAAACGGGTACTTAGAAACGCCAATGTCCCAAAATTTAAGAAACAGGTACGGCCAGAAACGTTTGTGTATTTTATATATTTATATATATATATATATATATATATATATATATATTAATAAATAAAATAAACATTAAACATCCAACATCAAATTATAATCACTAAATATCATTACTCAAAGTAGATGCAAAAGATTTGTCAACCATGAAATTGTCAATAAAAAAACCACATAATAATAAGTTATAACACCAGCTATTCGATATTATCAGATAAAAAGATGGTCTCGAGCTCGGGCTCATCAAGTGATAGTTCAACTAACTCTAAAAATTACGTATCTTCCATTGTACCAAACTCATCTCCTCTAACATCCCACATCTTGGTCTTCTCCTCCAAATATTGATCAGTGCTCCTTGATAAAAGACGTAGATTGTTATGAATAAAAACCAAGACTTCGGCACGCTTAGGAGTTAACTTATTCCTTCTAAGTGAGTTAACAAAAGAGTAGGTGCTCCAATTACGCTCGGAGCAAGATGAAGAAGTGGGTTGATCAAGAGCTTTAAAAGCTAACGATTGTAGCAAAGGGGCTTGTGCTCCAAAATTAGCCACCAAGTTTTAGCCTCCATAGATCTCATCCTAGAGAGAGCCAATATCTGAAAAAGGGCTCATTTTAAGAGAGAAACTAGCAAACTCATTTATAATTTTGTCATAATCATCGATGTTCGGGTAGAGCCTTTGAAAGCATTTCATCCTTTCTTGAGAGATTTATGCATCTCTGTGAGGAGCGACTCTAGCAAGATTCTCACTAAGCTAAGCCTCACAATAATACCTATAGGATACAAACAAACAAATAAATAAGAAATACCTCAGATAAGATAAATAAATATAATTGTTATTATATAAAATTCATAATCAAATAAGAAAGTACCTCGGATTTAAAGAATGTGCTAAATAGTGAAGTGATGTTAACGAGCAATAAGAATATCATAGACAACATCGTAGAAAGAGAAAAGTTATCTAGCTATTTTTGCTCACGCTTATAAATCGCAAATTTTACCTTCTTAATCATAGAATCCCACATCTCGTATACCAAATGAAGAGACGACTTATTTATATCACAGGCTCTAATCATATCGTATATAGGTGCCGTAAAGTTAAGAATGTAGTTCACTTGGTCCCACCAATATTCATTTAACACCTTATCTCTTATAAATCTTGCTTTGTCTTGGTCATCTTCTCGATAAGATGCCCACTCATCACTCGTCACCATGGCTTCAAGAGCACGTTTAACAAGTTTAAATCTTTTAAGCATCACAATAATAGAAGCAAACCGAGTGTCGGCCACAAAAAACAACTTAAGTGGGGTAAATTTGTTGTACATAGACAACCTCATCGTATGATTCATAATAAAAAAATTATTTGAACGACTTTTCCATGAACTTCGGTGATCCAATATACACCTCTGAATTGTTTTCGGTATTTTTAGCAGCACAAATGTTTTTCAAGGCAAGATTAAGCCTATGAACCACACACGGTGTCCAATAGATCCGCGGGTAAAGGTCTTCAATTAATTCACCAGCTCCTTTACATATTGCCGCATTATCCGTAATACAACATTTTGATCACCGATCTCATTGATGACTTCTTGCATTAAATTAGCAATAAACTCCTTAGTTTTAATTTCACCCAGACAATTGACTTGGACCTTTTGCCGAAGTTGCCATGAAATTAATTAACGATCTTCTTTGAGGATCCGTTCACCTATCGGTCACAATCTACACCCCCTTTCTTTCCATGTATCCTTGATTTGTTGTAGCAACCACTCAACATTTGCCTTCTCTTGTTGAATTAAATTCGTTCTTAGTTTGTTGTATCTCACAAGCACATAACCACCTAAATTCTGATTCGCAGCAAACGTAAAAGCCTTCATATTATACGGATTTCTAGCAAGATTGAATGATAAACCACCCGTATAAAACATTCTTGCAATTTCTTGATCTAATTGGGCTCTAGTATTGGTATCAAACGCTCTAGCCAAAGGAGACAAGTCAGATTTTCTTTTCTTACTAGTGTTTTGAAATTCTAGTCCACCACCAGGCAACGGTACATGTCTAGGGGCTACATTTGTTTTTGTGTTTTTGTATTTAGTGTCTTTGGTTTTCATCTCAAGCAAATTGGCAGTTGTAACTTTCTTACACGTCGCTATTCCTTTTTTAGAAAGTTGAAGTAAATGAGCCTTTACCCTAGAGTAACTCCCTTGTTTTATTTCATGACAAAAATTACACTCACATTTCCGTGTACCCCCGGTCTCGGCGGTCTTAGAGATTTTCCCACAACGGCCCTTTATTGATAGATTGCGTTGAGTGCACACTACCGCTAGAACTTGAATCCATGATTATGTGATTGAAACTGCTAATTGAAAGTAGAAAGATTTAAATAAATAATTAAATACAAAGTCTAAAGACACATCAATTTATTAATGAAAAGCAAATCATGCATGATATCATTTTTTTATCAATTCATCATTTATCAAAAGTCGTGTAAATGGTAGTATGACACTATGGCAGTAAAGATTAAATCACTAAAGATGAGTAACCATAAACTGAGTTAACTAAATATTATAATCATGCATGGTATATTTTTTATCATGCATCATAAGTTCATAACTATTAGTCTATTACAATTTACAAGTTTACAACTTAAGACATAATCATATTATAAATTATATCAAGCATTTGATAGGTATTACAAATTATAATTTACAAGTTTACAACTTAAGACATAACTATTATAGTACAATTTACAAGTTTACACTTTACAACTCAAGATGATCTGTTTTTGTTCTCGACTTCTCGAAACCAACGAGACTGAGATAATATTAAACCTTTACAAGTTTACAACATAAACAATGAAGGATATCAAATCATACAACACTAGTAAGAAATAAAGAAAGAAATCTAGAGAGAGAAAGAGGTGGTTGGAACACTTTAGAAAGAGAAAGAAATGTGTAATATTGCAAATGAACCAACACCCTCTCCATAGGATGGATAGGGCTTATATACTTCTTACAATGGGGCGTGGTCAACATAAGGAAGCCTTATGTTGACCCGGTTAGCTTACTATTATTACATTTAATGCACTACGAGCTATGAACTATATATTAGGAGTGACCGAGACTTTTTTGTAATCCAAACAATCCCCCCTAAGGGAGGTCACTCTATTTTACAAAAACTTAAGCTTAGCATTCTATGAATGTCTTCAATCTTGCTCGTAGTCTTGATTCCTTAATCTTTATCTTGTGAATTTGATGTAGTGATATTTAGACTTTAGGCTTGAGCTTGTTCCTTTAGCTTGACTTGTATGTGATCTTGAGCTTCTTGAGATCATCAGCCATACATCATCTCTTTTCATCATCTTGTAATCTTTTGCCTTCTTGTGATCTTGTGATCTTCAAACCAACATGCTCATACTTTTCTTTATTTTGAAAGCTATCGAACAATCTCCCTTGGAATGCTTCTTCTTGAACGCTTAACACTTCAAGGAAGATATTTGAGCATCAGAGTAGTGGAAAACTTGAGTAACATGTACTTGAGCTTTCATCATGTCTTTATATTTGTCGGTCGAGTATGAGCATGTGGCTATGGATTCGACTCTGCTGGTACAGAATACGCCATCATCAGGATAACCTGCCGGTTTAGGTTAGTAATAAACAACAGATATGGACGAAAGTGTCTTTGTCACTTCGTCAAATAAGGTTGCAATAGCCATGGTTCCCCGTTAATTAGTATAAATACTGCCTGTGATCAAGTAGGATTCAAAAGAATCTCCTTGACAGGGTTTCGCAACTGCACTATCTGTTCTTGTTACTAGAGCATCTCAAAGCAGACAACACAGTAAGAGTGAATTTATGAGTTACTGTCTCACTGATTGAGTTGTCAATTCGTGTTTAGCTTTCCCATGCCCAGATACTCTTGTGAGGCTACCCATGGACATAAGATCGACCTCTTAGAACAATAAAGTTCTTAGAGTTCTTAGAAAATCGGCTTGAAAATCAATCGACGTGTCAATAAGAAAGTTTTTTGTGACACATCAAGAGTTTTGCTAATTTGAAAATCTATCAATCGTCACTTTATAAGCTGGACCGAATCGATATCCAGTGTCACAAGTTTGATCCATATAGGATCTTATAAGTCACCTACCGTAGAGCTTGTTTGATGTTGGCTCTAGAAGGATTTCCATCGTCACTGTGAATACTTTACTATCACTCTGATGTTTTGGCAGTATCACAAGGATAATGCATAGGACTCTTAAGATATTTCTTGTTTTCACAGTGTATGATTAACAAGTATATTTTGGATTAGTGTCTTAATGAGATTTATGGATGATCTCTTAATGGCTCTAGACTCGATAGTGCATTTTGGTTTTAGTAATAAGAGGCTGGAGCAGACTGCCACCTTTTCAATACCAACTAACTCGGAGTGAAAAAGTTGATAGAAATGTGTTTATCTCTGTGAGAAATGAAACAAGAGTCTTTTGAGAGACTTTGAGTGGCTAGAGAGGGTTGTGCATTGCATCACTGGGTCCATGATGTCTATCTTCAATACCAGATAACATCTTAGTGTTTCTGATAACATATATATTGACTCGGTTTCTGCCAAAGTGTATGGAGGGCTTCTTTCTTTACACCCTTTATCCTTACTTTTATTTTTTATTCTTCAACCCCTTCAATGCTTACCATGACTTCATCACTAGCACCTTGTTGGGTTTATTCCAGTACTAGCTCTATCCTAGTCGGCATTATTCCCTTTCTTACTTTACTCCTTTTCACATATCATACATAAGGACTTTCTAATCTAACTATTGGAATGTCCCTGGGTAGATCCCTCCGGTTCTGGCTAGATCATGGAACGAATACCTATCCTTAACAACATTATAACTCTAATAAAATTAAGTACATGGTCGGTCTTTGGGTATTGTTTACATTGCCTTAAAACCATTTGTAAAACTCAATCAAGTTACTTGTGATATATATCAAAACATTTCTACCTCGGTAGTTTTATTTTCATAAATGCTTCCCCTCAACACATGCATTGATAACCAAAATTGTTTAGCATGGTGAGGGAGGAGACCGCACTTGAGTCTTTACTGATCACATATTACAAGTTGCATATTTTAAACACATTTTCTCCCCTTATCAAAAATGTCAAATCTCTTGATATTTTAGATATTAATTGATTCAAATATGTTTGAAAACTGTTTAGGGAGAAAAACGTTCCAATTATTAGCAGCCTTATTAGGAACATTTACCCCTCAATGAATGAGGGTATTATATATATATAGTGTCGTGTATAGTAATTTGAAAGATTTTGAATTTATTGAAAAAATCTTTAAAAAATGTACTCAAACACTATATATATTAGCCTATTTTATATGCTACACTACATATATACATATTCACAAGATAAGATATGAGATAGGACCTTATACAGTTCGTTGCATTAGTCTGTAGTCCGTCTCGATAATCTCCTTTTAGAAGTTGTCTTAGCTTCCCCTTGAACCAGCAATCCTTTCTTGAGTAGATTCAAAGATTTCTTGCAAGCCGCATCAAGAGGTCTTGATGTATAAAGCCCAAATATCCAAAGTACACAATTAATCCTTTTCAAGAATTCAAAACCGTAACACCAAAGTCAATCAAGTCCCTGATGAACGCATTTCTCCTTTTAAGATAGTGAAGATAAAAATTATAACACCAAAGTCAACTAAGCCTCGAAGGTCACAATTATTCCCTTTAAGTAGCCGAAATGATAACACCTAAGTCAACTAAGTCCCGGATATATCCATTTCTTCCTTCAGGATGCTGACTAACTTAAGGAATCATCATACCTATGTGTACCTCTTTTGTCAAATATTTCTACTCCTTTGAAAATAAGCTTAGTGATTAACTGTTTAGGGAAACATTAATTGAATTAGTAACCAGTCTTCTCATGCTAGAATAATTATTCACACAACACTTCCCCTAGAAGCTCAAATGATGCATACTAAAACTAACAAGATATCTCTTCCCTCATGTGGTTGAAGAAATGCACCCGAAATTAACAAGTTGAAACATTGATTTTCTCTACGGTTATGACATTCGTCTTCCTAGAATGGCCTAAATTAAAAAGAGGGTATGGACACTATCACATGTACTTGTTGTACATTCTGGTGTATCTACTCCTCCCCCTTGCTGGTTTTGATACCTCAGAATCAGCAAAACCTTGTACGCACATATACTTGAGATCATGTTCGAAGAAATAATAAGCTTAAATCTATCCCGTGAGAATCAACTTCAAGGCTTTTCAAACTATGTGATTATTTCCAAATATTTCTAAGTCTTTTAATACTATGAGGTGTTGGCAATATTGGTCGAATGTAGTGTAAAGCATGAATTCACTAAGTCTTAAATTGCAAATAAGTCCCTATAGTTTGAAACAAATGACATCTAAGCCCTTGTAGTTGATATAAATTAACTCCCCTTTAAATTGTGATCCGTCATTATCAAAAAACTTTATCCGTTTATACCGTGACTTATTTTGAAGGACAGTTTTAAAAGATTATTTGATGGCACTTTATCCCCCTCAAATAATGACCCGTTTTCGATTAAAAGAGCTTTAGTCATTGTTTGAGTGGTCGAATTATCTTTGAAAAATCTTTTTCTAATGAGAAACTGGGATTACTGATTTGTTTTGAAAGACAACACCTTTTACATCAAAAAATAAGATTTCTCTTATTTTTAAAAATAAATGCACTAACACGTACATTTATTTTATAGAAATCCTGGGTTGGGTGGCAAAGTATACAAAAGCCTTTACATGACCATAAAGTAGATCATGCCCGAGAAACTTAATTCTCGTTAGGAGGTCAAGTTATCTTTTTGACGATATACTTGCCTTGAAGATGAAAACCAAGTTGCCTTGAAGAACTTAACTCATGTGAACCTTGAATAATCATCAACGATAACTAGAATATACTTCTTTCGATTGATACTTTCGACACGCATTGATCCACAAAGATCCATATGCAACAGATAGAGTTTTTCTTGATTGGTGTCTTCATATTTTGGTTTATGAGAATGTTTCTTGCTTTTAGCCAATGAACATGCAGAACACAAGTGATCTTTTTCGAATTTCAGTTTGGGAAGACTTCTAACAAGACCTTGTTTAGCCAATTGATTAATGGTACCAAAATTTAAGTGGGACAGATGTCGATGCCATAACCAAGACTTGGTCTTAGAAGCTTTAGACAAGAGATAAATTGGCGAGGACTTCATCATATCTTTAATAGACAATGTGTACAAATTAGATCCCATTGACCCCTTAAGTAGATCAACCCAAAGTCACATAATTTACCTACTAAGAATAAATTATGACCAAGTCCCTCAACATAATAAACCCTGGAAATAGTAACATTCCCTATCTGATAGTCACCATAACCCATTATCTTTGTAATCTGATCATTACCAAATTTGGCGGTACCAAGAAATTCTGCTACAAAGTTGATAAGCTGAGAGCGATTTTTGATCATATGCTTGGAGCAACCAGAGTCCAAGTACCAGAGGACGATTTGGACCACCTCAGATTGGACGTCTGAATCATAACTAGAGAGACTGGCCATAAGAACCGCTTTTGCTAAAGATATGTCATCACAGTCTGAGTCGTAAGCATCGCGATCATCAGTCTGGAAAGCAGCATTGTGTGGGATTGTTGTCTAAGTAACTTGGCCTTCTAAAATTCCTGGATCTACTAAAAATGCTAACTGCTCCTCATCAAATGCCTGACCAGATTCATGTGCCTGAACTAGCAACATCTTTTCCTTAAACCATGTTGAATTCCTCGGCCTCTTAGGCTAATTGCTTTGTCTTGCCATATGCCCTTCACCTTGACAATTGTAACACTTAACAATCCTTGCTTGACCTGCTGCATTATTCCCTAGTGCTTGTAGCATTTCCCTTAGTTCTCGTACCAACAAAACTCTGACCCTGTCTCCCCTGAACTTGTTGAACAGTAACCCTGCCATTTTAAATGGTAGCTTGGTTTCTTGGATTAGAAGATGTTCTAAGTTGGTTGTTGGTTGAAGGAAAATGTGATGTCATTACAGTTGAAATAAATGTCATTGCTTTGTTGAGACATGTGACAACCGTGACTTGAGCAGGTTAGTCAAACAGTTAGAGTTGACTAAAGTATTTATATGTGTTTTAATTGAGTGCTTATGTGACTTTATATGAGTATTTGATATCAATCCGTGATGCGTGTTCATCTTATTGTGATTGAGTTGTGGTTTTGGTAGCTATTTCATTTCGTTCACATTTTGTGACAATGGAAATGATAGCATGATTTTATGCGTTGTCGTGTTATTTGGTGAATAATTGTAGTATGAGCGTAAAGAGAATGTAGTGTATTCTTAGGAATGAATTAAGTCTAGTATTTAAGTTAATTAAGCATAGGTCTTTCTAATTTAGGAAAGTAATTTATGAAATGAAATTTATAAATAGTAAGTTTATAACTAGTTTTTATTTAAAAGGTTTACTAAATTAATAAAGGGTTTTTATAAAAATAACAAAATAAGGGTAAATATACATTTAATAATAATTAGACAAATAATATATATATATATATATAAGGGGCCGGTTAAGGAGAAAAAAAGGAAAAAAAAGAGTTTAAGTATAAAATAAATTAGTATTAGATAAAGATTAGGAATTAAGTATAGCCTATAAATACAAAATTTGGTCCTCTTTCTCCCTTGTTCCTTTTGCTCAACCAAAACCCCAAGAAGAAGAGATTTTTTTTATCAAGAATCAAGTGTGTTGATTTGAGTGTAATCGGTTAAAGGTTTTAGTTGATTGCGAGGAATTTGTGAAGCAACTGTGCATCAGGTGAGTTTCATAGTCCTATTTTTCCGTTTTTAAATTGGGATAGAAATGATGCAATTGTTTTGAAATGTTTCATTGCTGTGATTATGTGTTTTAATTGCGTATGGACATTACATGACAATTATATGATTATGTGTTACATGTTGGTATTGATTGGGATCGGATGAGTACGCCTACTCAGTGTGATTTGTGATATTGATTGGGATCGGATGAGTACGCCTACTCAGTGTTGATTATGGTACCATGGGATCGGATGGGTACGCCTACCTAGTGTGTGAATATGTGGATTTGATTTTGCTGCATGCTAGCATAGGGTTATGATAGTTTATTTTTGTCCTACCTTATTTTGTTAATCATAGTGAAAACGAGTATGATTGTGTGTCTAAAACCTATGACTCTCACCAAGATATTTGTTGACGTTTTAAGCATCATTTTTAGGTGAGCATCTTGAGGAAAGTGAAGTTAGGAAGCTTGGCTAGTGAGACCGTAGGCTTGCATGCGGAGTTTATCTCCTAGTTTTCGTATCGTACTTTATTTGGATTGATACTTTGAATGTTGATTGAATGTTTTAGGTTTTAGGATATTTTGTTTATGTATTTTTATTGGAGTGACTCTTTTACCTCAATACAAGACCCCTTTTTCTTGTGTTAGGTATTGTCATGACAGTTTGTGTCTATTTTTGCTTTGTTTAATGCATTGTAGTTCTCTTTATTATTGACACAATTGTGTTGGGATGATACCCATGACGGTACGCCTCGTGTTTCCGCCTTGGCGGGGTGTGACACGGCGGGTTGTATTCCTCTAAAAGAAGTTTTACATTCCTTCTAATCGTTGCAGAATAGTATAGGCAAGACTCGGAGGATTGATTGTTCTATAAGGGAATAGTGATGTAGGTTTGAATCGTACGTTACTAAGATCTAAAGGTTGAGTGAAGAGTATTTTTGTGTTTTTATGAATTATGAAAGCAAGTTAAAATCTTGGGTTTTAAAGAGGGTTTTATTAAACTAATAACTACTCCTAATTCTAAACTAATTATGCAGAAAAGTAAATTGGTGGGAAAGTCATATAGGTAAACAAATGTGCTCACTTAATCATGCACAACTCCCTAGTTGCTCTCTCTAACTTATTGCCTGTCACCCTCGTTAGTTTAATGTGTAAGTATTTCCCTAATTCTGCAGCGAGTTACTCAAGCTCGCATTCTACCTAACAACCTAGTCGGGTGTTACCTGTCAAACATGCTCCCTCCTAGTAGTTAATCATGCACAATAAATACTTAAGAAGGAATCTACCTAATACTCAACTAGTTATGAAGAACTAATTGTAGGTTTCATCAAACCAAATCACGTTTTCTTGGACGTCTATGCTAATGTAATATCTTATAGCTAGTTGTCTAGAGCCTAACACATACACCACTAGTAAGAAGCATTAAAGATCAAAGATTACAAACTAGGTTTCATGAAATCATATAAAAACACTAATTAATTTAGCCTAGCATGTTAATAGAAA
>BQNB010009880.1:30737-78616 GCA_026074375.1 Tanacetum coccineum
AAGCCCAAAAATTCGGCCAAATACCTATTATATTTCTTTTATGCATTTTATTTGTTAAATCCTAAAAACAAAAATACCCGAAAACCCTAAAAACAAAAGAGGCGGCATCAAGATTTTTTCCAGGGTTGAGACCATTTTTCTAAGGTGTTTTGGAGATCAAGGAAGGTGGGAAAAATAGTGGGAAGATCGTGGATTGCTTGGTTCGATCGTGGTAATTGTTTTGGGTTCGAAATACACAACCGGGTACAATAAATTCATCAAATCATCAAGGGTATTTTTGTATCTCATTTTTCATCATTCTAATCCATAATATACGTAGGAAAAATATCCATGCATGTTATATTGATCGTATGAATTAAAACAAATTAGAAACCCTAATTTCGAAATAATTATGAAACCGGCCCAATAATGTTTGTACACTTGATTTTATATTTTTCTAAGGTTTTATATATCATATGTAACTCAGATAAATTGTTGGAAAAATTTAGAAGAGGATTCGAAAATTTATTTGGGATTTATCTTGTTTGCCGAATTGCGAATAAAGGGGAAAAAGAAAGAAAAAGGTTTAAACAAATTAGGGTTAGGGTTTTGCTAATTTTTCCAGGTTCATTTAATGCTAATGATTGGGTAATAATTGTGTTTGTGGTTGGGAAAAATCAAATTAGGGTTTTGTGGATTTATTAGTTAGCCGATTTGATTTTTAAAGTATAAGGGGGTGATTTGTAATTTCTGAAACTATGAGGTCTGTTTTAAACATGTTATTATACTTATTATATTCTGTATAAAATAAGTTGGGGGGTATAAAGTGTCATATTGATATTATTTTTGGATTAAAATGGTTAATTATATATAATAAGTATTTCGAAATTAATTAATTAAAATAGAGGGACTGAATTTGTAAATTTTTTTGCTGAAATAGTGGAAGGTTTGGCATATTTAATGTATAAAGTTCTGATTTGTTCATATTTGAACTATAAGGAACTTGTTTTGTAATTATTGGATAATTAAGATATTGTTTAAAAATATTAATAAACAATAGGACTATAATATGTGTAAATTGTGTAAGTTAAGGGTTTGACTTGTAAATACAGAAATGGAAGGGTATAATTGAATTAAAATGTGAAACTTTGTTTTTATATTTTAACTTGAAAAATTATTGATTTTGCATATTTAAACCCTAAAATATGGAATGTTGTCATATTTAACCCTAAACTTGTATGTTAGGTCCCTAAAGTATTCAAAATACTTAATAGAATCTCAAATGATGAAATTTACTAATTTTGGAAACTTACTAAAACTGAAAAGTTATAAGAATGGAAACTTTACTAAAAATGGAAAGTTACTAAAATAGAAAGTATAACTTTATATGAATGGGTTTGTAATTCGAAATTCATCATTTCTTTAGGTTCGGTCAAAGAGGGAGTGATTTTGTTCTTGTGGTGTTTTCTTTGTTTTATTGCTTTGCTTCGGAATAACGTACAGCTATTCTATGACCTTATCGTTTAAGGTTTCTCATGACATTTATTCCTCTATATCTCTTGATTATTGATGTGATTTGCTACATTTGCTTGAGCCTTTTATTCTGGTTCTTTATATGATCTGTTATTATGTTCTATTTGAACCCTGCTATGCTCCTTTGAATATTTGAACCTTGAATTGAACCTTTGCTATGATCCTTTGAAATGAACTTTGATATGACTTTGCTTTGAACCCTTCAGTTTGAGACCGAGCCATATTTGTTTCTAGCATGAAGGTCAACATGGCCGTAGTATTGATGCACTTTGGCATGGACTCATGTTGTGGGTGAGTGATTTCTCACAACCGTTCCCATTTGATTTTATATGCGCATTATGAAGATTTATATTTGGTTTAAGGGGCGTATGGTTGTCATTCTAGATTTGTTTTGTATTCGATGGATTATGACATTATGATATATGTATATTTGGTGACTGATGTATGGGTGCAATCCACGTCTTTCACAATTTTGGAGCTCGCGACTCCATGGTTACTATGATATGATTTATTTGGGCTTGGTAATTGGACTTGATTTGATTTTCGATACATTTACCTTACTCTAGATTGACTTTGATTGGCTTACCTTATATTTTATTTCCTTTGTTCATGTCTTGTGATATCTTTGCACTTCTATCTTATCTTTGATTTTTCGTTATCTTTTGCTTTCGATTATATTTATTGTTCACTGGGCTTTGTAAGCTCAGCCGCACTTGTTTTCCTGCGGAGGTTATCTAAGTAGAGTTGTGGTTGCTTTCGGGATTAAGTGCTTGAGTGTGGACTTTACCTAGAAGTATTTAGTTTTGATATATGATTGTTAGTTTTTAGAGCATTCGTTATTTCGGTTATTTGTTGGATATGTTTGTCCTTTAAGAACTATGTACCTTAAGTCATGGTTGACTTATTTTTCCTTTGGTTTTTATTGAGACTTCCTTGTTATGCTTGTGTTATGATATGTATGATTTGAGCACACACCATATTTGTAATACTTCTACCCTTTTTGGGTCGGGGCGTTACACAAAGCATGGATGAACAAAGCCATTACAAACAAGACAAGACCATAACAAGGCAAAGCATAAACGTCAAACGTCATATCTTCAATGTCATCGGTGGTACAGAGGAGTTTAAAGAAAGTGACCTCAACATTGGGGGAGATTGTTAGCCTTAATTATATTAAGTCAAACAAGAATGTTATCGGTCTTAGAAAGTCAAACTAGGTCTTGTATTGTAATAGGCTAGTCGGGTTCAACGGGCTTGGATTGTAATCTAATTTTGTTCGTGTTTTGGGCTCAAAGCCCAAGTTAAACCAAGCCCGGCCCGTTTAGAAAGCCCAAGTGCCAAGATAGCAAGGTATGGGTATAAATATCCCTTCACCACACTTGGTGAAGGGTGTTGGTTACATTTTCTCACACATTTGTAACTCACCATTCTCTCTAATCTAGTTGTTTCTCTCTACTTTCTCTCTCTAAGTTTTCTTATTATTTTCTAGCATATTGGTAAAGATTAGTGTTGTGTAATGGATTAAACTAGTGGGATAACAACTCTATACCCTAGGACCTCTTTTTATACACCAAGGAGTCCTAACAGGCTTACAATATTTTCCTAAGTTATTATGATCTTCTAAACAAATAACTTATACGTATCTTTTACAAAAATATCTCATACTATCGTAAGTATCTTGATTAAACAATCTTCATCTTTATCCTTTCTTTGTCCTATATCTTTCTGACAGTGGAACTCTTTCTAGCAGTTGTAACCAGCTAGCATTAACTTTTATACAGCAACGTATACTTTGTACAAGCAGTTACGTAACTACTTAGAATATTTTTCTTCATTCTTCATCAGCAGTATTAAAGTTAAAACTAGCAGTACTAACTTATGCTGACACTTGCTAACTTTATCAAGCAGTGATAACATATACTAGCAGTACTAAGTTATACTAACAGTAGTAACTTTTATACTAGCAGTATTTAATACTTTGTAGTAATTTTACTAAGTCTACCTAAGCAGTCTTACTTCATTCAGCAGTAGTAATATATACTAGCAGTAGTAACTGGCCGTACTAACGACTAAGCATATTTTTCACTAAAATAGCACTAAGTTATGCTTAGCGGCAGTAACTCTAACCTTAGCAGCAGTAACTTCCAAACAGCTTCAAAAAGTCTTTTAATCCCAACAATCCTCCCTTAAACTTGATGTTCGTCTTCTGAATCTTTAAGTTTCTTGATTAAAAGCTTTATCTTCACTAGGAGGATGCATTCAAACACTTCTAGGATTCTTGAGATGTTTTGTAATGAGCTTAAGAAGTTGATAGCACATTTCATTCCCATGGTCAACTTGAAGCTTCTTGTTGAGCATTTCTGTGATTGTTACAGGTATAAGTGGATATCTCTTTTCTACCAGCATAAAGATATGCAAATTCTGAAATCTCACAAAATGTACTCCACTTGAAGAAAATAGCTTCCAAACTATCACTTTGTGTCCTTGTAGATTCCTCCATACTTTACTTTCTACATTAGGTTCAAACATCACTTTCAGATCACCCATATCCTCTTTTCATATGCCCTCTGGGCCTTCTTGGACTTGTTAACCCTGCTCTAGCTTTAAACCAAACTTCAGAGAGTTTCAAGGTTCTTCTCTGTCAATACTCTGAAGCATCTTAATCATTGATGAGTACCTCTTATTGGAAAACTTACCCATTCAACTCTTATGAATTGAAATGTATCCCATCTTTTCCTATCTTTGTTTATTTCACGTCAACAATATTGGTGGTCTTAGTGGTAGAGGTATAACATTCATTTGCTACTCTACATCAGGAACTATCTCCATATGGGCTTTTGTTTTTTTTTTTTTCCAAATCGTGCTTCTTCTTGATCATCATCTACTTCAGCTTCTACATTCTCATCTAACTTCTGCTTCTTTAAATTTTCAGATTCAAGTTCTTCTCCTGCTCTTTTAGAACTTCCTTCTATTTTTGTCTCACTGCCTTTCACTAACTATGTATCCATGTCTAACAATATTTGTTTACTCTTCTCATTTCTTAGTCAAATATCAATTCTGGAATTCTCAAAGCTTTGGTCTTCATTGGATTGTGCTTGTATCCAGCCATGTTTTCAAGTATAAGTCGACATTGTATTTCTCTTTTGAGCCTTAGTTGAGTGGTTTTTTATCTACTTTTCTGCTCTAAGTCTTGCAAATTCTTCTTCCTTTTATTCATGAGCTCCACAAACAATCTTGACTTTTTTCTAATGTCAATTCTCCTTGCCTCTTCTGCCTGTAATCTTGTAGCTAGCTCATAATCTGCATCCATCATGATTGCCATTATCCCACTTCACATGTATGCATCTTCTTCTCTTTGTCATTGCAGCTTCTCTGTCTTCTTCAATTCAGCATTAATGGAGCTTGAAGTTTTTGATAACTCTTATCCCAAACATTAATCGATCTTTCTTCTTCAAAGGTTTTTTATAGCTCAACCATTTTTGCCTTGCCTTTTTCGTCTTTGCCTATGGAAGTTATGATGTTGTAAAGGAGATGTTGTGTTGTTGTTTAAAGTCACGTGGTTCTTGAACTATTAACCCTCTAGCCTTGGGTTTTGAGCTTGATCTTATTAAAGTCCAAGCCAGGGACAATTTATCAAACTTTTTGTTGTTGTAGCAATGTTAGTAGTAACTTACAGCAGTACTAACTTCCTTCTCAACCACATCCTGTTCTGCAAACACTTCTTCACCATCAAGAATACATGTATCAAACATTTCTTCATCATTCCTCCCCTGAGTCTCATCAACCAAAGTAACCTCTGCATCAGCATCAATATCAGCTATTTTCCTCCCATTTGGATGCATCCTCCTGATCACCCAACTTTATTTTAGAGGAAAAACTTGTGCAGATCTACAATCTTGAATTAATCTTTTCATTCCTGAGGTTTGACTCCTTTTCCCTTCAGCTTCTTAACCCTCTTTTCAATTACAGTAATCTCTGCATCTGAGAGGTTTTTGTATTCTCTAAGTCAAGAACTCTTTAGTGATAAGTTGGTACAAAGTTCCTTAATTTATTTGTTTCAGTCTATTCCTCGCCACTAAAGTAGTGGATCATTGGGAATTGTGTAGGTACACATGCCACATTTTTAATTTCATCAAGGAAGGTATATAGGACCATAAGTTGAGGATTTGAGGATCCTTAGTTGCTCTTCCTTGTTTCCTTTCTAGCTATTTCTTCTGAGGTGTAGATGTTGATGGCTGTAGTAGTAGTGTTGTATGATGGGATATGTAGTTGGTATCTCTGACCTTTACCTACTATTCTTATGCTTTTAAAAATATGGTTGGAATAACGGTGTTGTCCCTACCAGAAAAGTTTTTCCCTGCCTCTTTCATGTTAGCAAAGATTCTTAGTGTGAGAAGGTGTAAATAAATCTCTTTAGTTTGGTGGGGGGGTGGGGGGGGGATCATTCCTTCAACTGTTTTTTATTTCCAGGGACCACTTTGTTACAAACTTGGAATACATTATAAATTAAACCTCACCTCCAAGTGCTTCACCATATTAATTCAAAAATGTGTACTTGGAAAAGTTGAATTTTGGATTGTGGCATGACAAGATGACAGCATGAGGCCATGTGCCTACTAATTCGTTCAAGCAGTATCTTTGCACTAAGGAATTGCCGAATTGTTTGGATAAGAATTTTCCATTGAGTTGAAAAGAATGCTTTATAGAATGTAAGATTTCGTGCTTTGTAAGATTGTAGATTTTCATACCCTATGAGTGTCAGTTGTTCAAAAATGGTAGCATTTGGCAGACAATCAGTACCTTCAGATCTTCTAATGAAGTTCACTTTCATTTTTATATACTTGTCTCAGTGATGATCACCTTCTTCTTATCTACTAGGGCTTGAATCTACACTTCTTCATTAACAGTTTTCACCCTTGCATTAGTCCAGAATTCCTCAATACATGCAGTATAGATTGTGGGATTAACTGTTAACGCATATGTGATAGGATGTGCGTTCAAAAAATCCACAATTTGATCGAATACATCACTATCAACACTTTACTTCACCTAAACACAAACATGATCAGCCTAATCTATCTATTATTACTATGATTACCATGATCCATCTCATATCTCTCTTACGTTCACATGATCTATCTTTCTTCTCTACGATCCACCACGTTCTAAACTATTATTACACACTTTTCACATAATACACAATGATATACAAGATATGATTAACAATCGTAACAATGTATGAAACACGAAAACTAAGCTATAACACTTTGTAATTGATGTAGAAAGTATTTTCTCTTTGCATCTTAAGATCTAAGCTTGAATCACTTGGAAACAAATGCTTAAGATTAAATGATCACATGGATGAAATAAATATATATACCGATTTAGAACAGAAAGAATATGTGTGCAAAAAGTGAGAAATCAGTTGGGAACAGTCTGCTATTTATAGGCAAAGCTGGGAGCATTTTGGACTGGTCAGTCCACTTAGCTCCTATGTCGGCCCCCTTATCACTAAGGGGGTCGTCCTTATATTTAAGGGGCCACCTAGAGCCAGACGCTCCCTTTTTTGTCTTTTCCATGGGAGGTGTTTCCTAAATCAAATATATACATTTTTAGGTGGAAAATTTGAATTCAAAACATTTATTTTGAATTAAACATTTTTTTAAATGTAAAAATATTTTGTATAAGTTATAAAAATGTTTGTAACATTTTATAAAAAATGTAAGGATGAATAAAAATTCTTTTGATCATAAAATGCATTAAGCATTTATTTATTCATACCTTTAAGTGATTAAATTTTCGAAATGAAAATTTACGACTAATTACTTGTTTACATTCAATTTTACATTGAGCGTTTTTACATTTTGTGATTATCAAAACGTAAAGAAGTCGATTTTAATAACGTTTTTAGGCATTATTTCTATCAACAATCTCCCCATTTTTGATGATTACAAAATCTAAACTCGTTAAATGTAAAATTATTTTTAAACAAGTATTTAGTGAGTTTTATTTCCAATTATCCCCCTTTTTGTAAAATCAAAAGGCTCGTCGGATGGAATCGCGTAAAACCAACGGACATTGAATGTTCCCCTTGAGTGTACTCCCCTAGTTTGAGGAACAGGAATCGAGCTATGGAAACTTTGCTACAAAACCAAGTTAGAGTAACAAGAACAATATAGATATCTAACATTTAGCAAAGTTGTGAAAAAATATTTAACCATGGTTGTAGTACATAACTAATAATATATGTGTGGTAATCAATTAGACATAAAAATATATAACAACCATCTTTCAACTATATAAGTATAGGGGAGAATTAACCAATGACAGATAATTAGCTACACTAATAAATTAAAACATTAGGTTGAAGACCATTCATTTAAAACATAAAGATTGTGTATAAAACACAATCATATAACAAGCATACACCGAATGAAATATTATGCTTGAAGCATAATAATACATTCTACATAAATGGAAACTACAAAGGTCCTAATTTGCATAGATTGCCATAGGATGCCATAGGACTTGCTTGCAAAAGTAGTGGGTTAGACTTTTATTAGAAAGCGAGAAAAGGTGAGCATGTAACATGCTTAGTTGGTTGTTGGTGGAGAGTTTGGTGCAGAGGTGGTTGTGGAGGATATTACTTCGTTGTTGATTTAAAGTGGTGGTAGTGGAGCGATTAAAAAGAAATTCAATCCAATAAGTTCTTCAATTAGGGCTAAGAATTGGGTCTTGGTTGTAATGGCAACATGGGGCATAGCCAACACATGATTTAATTGATTTAAGTGAGATGTGAGACAAGTTTGGAGAAGTGTGTGTTGAAGAAGGTAGTGGTACATTGGGTGAAAGGTACATGGACTAGACGGTTTGATAAAGCCTTGGATTTATTTACTGTCTTCAACAAGTTGTTCCATCATTAGAGAGAGAGGGAGGTGGAGGTGAGTTATGGTTGTCACTTGAGTGTCGAGGGTGAAGTTGAGCATGAAGCCACTGAGCAACATGTGGATTGATGAGTAAGTAAGGAAATGAAGGTTGGGTAAATGGAGTTTGATTGACACTTTGAGGTGGAATGAGAGCTTGGCCAACTCTAGTGGCATAAGGATCATCTAGTGGAAGTGAATGAGGTTGTAGTGGATTTTAGTTTGATTAAGTAGTAGGAGAGTTTTCTTGTGAGGGTTCATTGAAAGGAGATTGTGGTTTAGGCATTAGTGTAGGTAAGTTAACATCAACCACATTGGATGTGTTACAATAATTCAACTTATTTCAACATACGGGTCTTACAGACATTTTGGCTACCATTGAAGGTTTGGACAAGGGTTTTTGAGGAGAAGACATTAGAGAAGACAAGATGAATGTGATGATAATGGTGAGGATGAGGGCTAATTTATACTAGGAGGATGAGGTAGTTAAGGATGGATATACATTGTTAGAGAACAAAGCCAAGAAATGTTGGTGAGTTTTGGGAAATTATAACTGGGTTTAGGTAAAAGAGGGTCAAAAAGCAAAAAGAAACAGTAAAAATCATGTACCGGATGGCCGACCCCTTTATCTATCTGGCTAGTCCCCTTATCACTAAGGGGGCCACCCTTAAGAGCTAAGGGGGCCGTGACTCGCGTGATCTTACTCCTTTTTATATATAAATAAATATAGATAAATATAAATATATAACAAGGGTTAAAATCCACGAGATCAATAAATCCGGAAGTAGTATAGAATATTTCCGGGTCGTTATGTCCCAACGAGGCTTGAATGGAGAATCGAAAGATGAATTGATAATTGATGTTTGAATATGACAAGGATATGATTGGGCACTAAACCTAATAAGCAAATGCACAAAAAGATAAGCAAGGAAATTGAGCTACAGCATGCATGAAGGCTAGGAATGGTAAAAACACTTAAAACTTTTACACTAAGACACAAATAAACTCAAATAAGCTTAAGACAAACCAAATAAGCTAGACTAACTCTAAATAAGCAACTTCAGCAAGTGATTAATCTAAGTTAAGCAGGAGAAACTCAACAGTACTAACAACAGTACTACAGTTTTAACTAACAGTACTAACTTGGAGTTAGTACTGCTAGCTTAAAGTTAGTACTGTTAGCTTAGAGTTAGTACTGCTAGCTTTAACAAAGCACAATGAAACAAGAAATAAGCAAATAAGCTAAAACAGATATTTAACTAACCCTAACAAGTACTCAGGCATAAGAGTAAGCAACCAGATTAAACTAAAATGGCAAATAAGCTAAAAAAACACAATCTGATAAACTATTGAAATAATTTGGAAAGGCAAACAAGCTTAAATAATCTCTACTAAAGACAGTAAATGAAAATGGGCTTATTCTACTCTAAAAAGCTAAGCAAATCTTAAATAAGCAGAGATAATAAGCTGATAAGCTAAAATGAACTAATAGTACTAACAATTTTAACTAACAGTACTAACTTGGAGTTAGTACTGCTAGCTTTGACTTAGTACTGCTAGCTTTGAGTTAGTACTGCTAGCTTTAAAAGTTCCAAAAGTGAACTAGCAGTACTAACTATGGGTTAGTACTACTAGTTGAAAATACCCCTTAAAGTTTTCAGAAATCATCTCTTCTTCTTAATTCAAGCTGATTTGATCCTAATTTGTTAAAAACAGATTATCAAATAACAAAATAAGGCACTTATGAACAGATTTTAGTCAATAACAAGCACTTAAATAAGCTGAGTCAACCTAACAATATTAACTAAACCAACAGTACTAACTAAGAAATTTGCACAAGTCACCTTTAAGCTAACAACTAAGCAAGATAAGCACTAAACATCATAATAAAGCATAAATAAGAAAATATAGGTAACTAATAAGCACTATAAGCAGTTCTGCAGTGAATAAGAAAAAGAGAGAAACTTACAACACCCTTGCTCGAAACAAGGTTAAACAAAGAATCTACAAGCTCTAGCTTGTGTAAAACAAGCTAGTAGTGTCCATAAGCCCATCCAGAACTGACTTATCATCCATAAGCTGTGGTATACTTGAGAGTGGATTTTTTTTATTTTGATTTTTTTTCTTTCTTGACTAATTAACTTCTTAAGTTTACTTAATTAAAACAGCTTATAAATAAGCTGTATTGAGAGCTTTTTGAACACAAAACAACACAATTAAGAAGCTTAACACTTGGAATCGTAAATTGACTTAAAACCTCAAATTTGCATTAAAACTTGAAAGCGTTACAAAGCTGAAAGTAAAAGCTGTAAAATGACTTTTAAAAACTAAAAATAAGCTAAGTTATATTAAAAATTAAGCTAAGATAATCCAAGATTGCCTCCAAGGCTTATAAGAGGCTCTATTTATAGCCGAAGCTTTCATTCTTGGGTCTTCCAACTGTGCTTCTTTTGTGAGAGCTTCACTAGGTGTTTTTGTTGTGTGAGGGAACTCTAAAACAAATCCCAGCCATTCAATCTTCTTGTGCTTCTTTTTGAGTCAATCTAGCCATCGAAATTACTTGGAAATGGTGAGGGATTGCCAACATGGCAATTATAAAGCTGGGGGGAGATAGTGGAGGAGGGGGAAATGTTTTATCAGGGGTTTACAGGTGCGGGTTTAAAAGAGGGTATTGGGCTGAAGGGGACCCGTGAGTTATTCTTGGGTTTTGTTTGGGCGGGAAAATAGTTTTGGGCAAGTTGGCAGCTTTGGCCCCTCATCTCTTATAACTTTATTGTAAACTTCGCCCTTTTATGATACAACTTTAGGGGTTTGGCAGAACTGGCCCCTAAAGTTATTCCGTCACTCGGAAATTTCGATTTCAGACCTTGTTCTTTTTGTAATACACTTGAGGTTGGCAGTTCCAGTTTTGCGTCCCTCAAGTTGTATTTTCTTCACTTGGTTGACTTTTGACTTTGTCTGGGTTGACTTTCTGACTTTGACTTACTTTGGCTTCGATTTGACTTGGTCTTTTCTTTCCGTGTTGGTTTTGTTGTTTTTTTTTGGCTTTCTTCTTGTCCTTTGTGTGATATCCATTTCCTGCACAATACAAATGCAAAACATACAAATACAATGTATTTTTGGTATGTTTTTAGTCTTTTAAGTCCTTTTAATGGAAAATGGTATGTGTAATTAAGCACATACCAAAATTCCCCATACTAGGGTATTGTCGTGTCCTCACGCAATGTTATGAAGTAAACACTCAAGAAAAAAGAATCTTAATTCCCCTCGATATATAACCTCAAAAAGTAGCTAGCGTTGTCAGGGGAACTAAGAATCAATAGCTTCGACACGTCCCGTATTCCACCATTTTTTTTTTAATTTTTTATTTATAACTAAACTATCCCTAATATTTTTGGATTTTTTTTTTCTTTTCTTAACTACCATGTTTGACTTCCTTTATTTTATCAACATTGGATCATTGATATGTAGAAGCGTTATAGGAATTATCTACGGATGTCCAGATGGATAAATTCTCGTTCCTCCCGATTTTTCACTAGTTCCAAACCAAGCATTAAACAAGATCATTTATAATATATAAGTCTAAATGTTTAAGCAATCTCTATTATTTATGACTTGTGAATTTTAAACTCCCAACCTGGATATATGATATTAAAATGTGTGTTACTCATTTCAACTTACCATAGATCAACTTATTTCCAAAGTCGTTAATTCAAGATGAATCATGAATCAAAGCAACAACTTATTGAGGTCCTTGTAAACTTGATTTCAATGTAACTTGATTTTAAAGAACGAAAAAATTTTAAATGTAGAACTTTTTGACAAGCATCGTCAACATAATAATCATAAGTTCTTAAGCTTAGGAATGGAGGCTTAGTTTGAACACCTACCTAGGCCTCGCTCCCTAGTAGGATATCACAACCAACGACCGGTGTTCTTAGTTTGAAAACTCACCCCGTTGCTAGCGTAGTGGGAAATCACATCAACACCTTCTTCCTAATATGGCTAAGGATAGGTGTCTTAGTTTGAACCCCCACCTAGACCTCGCTTCCTGGTGAGATATCACAACACACCAAATCCTAGGATAGTAAAGATGTCTTAGTTTGAACCCCCACCTCGTGGTTAGCGGAGTGGGATATCACGACACATCTTTTACTTGCTCCATATAATCAAATGTATGCTTCATTGGCAAAATTTCAATATTCATGCATTTTTCCTTCATATTTCATTCAGTTCTTTGCGCATTTTAAATTTCAAATTACTCTGAAAGAAAAACCTCGCTATAAGAATCAAGTTACAAATTTGAAGCTTTTTCTAAAATATCGATTGACTGAGTTGGAATTGAAATGAGCAGGTCATATGGATTAAGGTGGATTAGAAGCTAATGGGAAGAAAAGCAACAGTTTTTCATAAGTTTTTTTTAGAAGAGAGAATCTTTATTGCTCAGCATATTAAAATTTATATTTAATCTATCACTTCTTTGTTCTTCACCTTATAAAATTGAAGCAAATAGAATTCTGGAAAGTAGCCTACAAGCGGTAAGAGAGGACACTAGCTAGGGTCAACACGCCGATTGAGTCCAAAAATTATTTCATTATACCCTTAGGAAAGTCGAAAACTGTGACAAAACATTATTTATTTTTGAAAAATTTTTAAATTTTTTCATTTTTTTTGGTATTTTTGCATAAATTTGGTGGTAAAAAACTGGATTACGTGTTGATAAACAACGCTTGCAGGAAATAAAAAATCAAATCGAAGATTCCCCCCCCCCCATACTTGAACTAAACATCGTCCTCGAGTTTAAAGGTGGTTCCTACGTTAAATCTAGGCTAGTTTATTAAGTGTGCCAAAAGATAAAACGTTAGTCGATTAGATTAGGATATCGGGATTCCCAAAATGAAGCTGAGGATATGAAACTCTTGATAAAAATACAAGCACGAGAGTCTTCACAATTCGGGAAATCCTGGACATACAACACAAAGCACACAAAACATTGACAAAACACGGGTAATGGAAAATGTAAGCCTCCTTACACAAAAGCACTTATTCATTACTACTACTGATAAGCATGGGGTGCCTCCCACGAAGCGCTTGTTTAAGGTCACTATGCTTGACCCGTCCCTGAATTTATTGGTCCATGGGGAACGTCTGGAGATCCGGGACTACCAATTGTGGTACGTCCCCTCCAAAGTAGTGCTTCAAACGATGATCATTCACTTTAAAATTTGGCCCAAAGTTTTGGGATAACTCGACAGTGCCATATGGAAAAACTTGGGCTAAGGAAAATGGTCCACTCAGCGGGGTCTTAAGCTTGCTTAGAGAAAATCCTTTAATCTAGAGTTAAAGAGGAGGACTCGTTATGCACGACGTTGATAAACGCGATTTTTAATCTGGATCATGATTCTCTTTGTTTTCTCTTTATAGATTAAAGAGTTTTCGTAAGCATGATCACGAAGTTCATGTTAAGTTCGTGGTTGAACTTTCCGGTGATCACCCGCGGTTCTTAGATCGAAGTTTGTATGCTTAAGGGCCCAGTAAGCTTTGTGCTCGAGCTCAATCGGAAGATGACATGCCTTCCCGTATACTAACTTGTATGGAGTACACCCGATGGGTGTTTTGTAAGCGTACGGAAAAGCCACCAAAGGTGCGTATCTAATTTATCCGACCAAGAGGCCGATTTTGCCCACAGTCCTGTCAAGGAATTCGTTTCAATCCATGAGTTGGATACCTCAACCTGTCCATTATTTGTGGGGTGTTATGCTGTGGAGTAGTCGATGACTTAGTGACTCCGTATTTAAGCATGACCTTTGAAAAATTAGTCTTGCAAAAATGAGGTCCGCGGATCACTTATGATTGCACTGAAGGGTGGCACAAATCTAGCGAAGAGCGATTTAAGAAATTTGCCAAACAACTCGGCATAGTTTGGTGGGGAGCGCTTTCGCTTCACCCATTTTGATAAATAATCGACTAGCCACGAGTATATATTTGTTCCCTCTTGATACGGGGGGAACGGCCCCATGAAAATCAATGCCCCACATGTAAAGATTCTTAAACTTTGATAGAGTTTTGTGGCATCTCTTCACGTTCGCGAAATTTTGCCTTGACGTGCCAAATGTCACATCGGGTGGACAAAGTCGTGGGCATATCCTTGTAGATCGATTGGGCCCAATAAATCCTGAATAAAGAATCTATTTTAGCGGTGTAATTTATCACCGTAGTGTCCCTAGTGGGCCCATGTGGAAGCTTTAAGAATGTCAAAGCTTCTTGCCCCGAAAACACACACGCCTATTACTTGATCTGCACATATCTTAAACAAGAAAGGGGTTTCGTCCAAAAGTACGTGTTTGACGTCTTGTAAAACTTTCTTTTCTGCTGGGTACGACATCCCTTGATCAACAAACTTCCCGCATGGTAGTTTGCAAAAATCGGCAAAAAAACCATGGGGCATCGCATTCCTGCACCGAAAGGTAACCATCACAAGAGTCTCGTGATGAAATGTTTTTTTCGTAATTTCCTTTTTCTCGAGCTTACTTTAATGGGGATTTTCAAGTCTAGAAAGGTGGTCTGCGGCGAGATTTTCTACTCCTTTTTTTATCACGGATAACGACATCAAATTCTTGGAGCAGCAAAATCCACCGGATCAATCTTGGCTTAGCTTCATGCTTAGCAAGAAGTACTTGAGAGCCGATATGGTCGTATACACATTGCTTTTGGACTAAGACAAGATATAGGCCGGAAATTTCTCGAAAGCATACACTACGAACAAAGTAATTTCCTTTTTTCGGTTGTAGTGTAAATGTGCTTGAGCCCGGGTCTATTTTTGCTCGCATAGTGTACGGTCTGGAGTGTTTGGTTCTTACGGTTGACTAAGACTGCCCCAACAGCAAAATCAATTGCATCATCACTTGATTTCAGAAGGGCAAGTCCCAATTCTGGGAGGGCAACTAGAATTGATGCCTGTGTTAACTTCGTCTTCTCGGGTTTCAAATTCTTCGATGCATTCCTATCGAGAAGTTGAAACGGAGTTTCTTTTTCAAGGAGGTGGTCATGGCCGGGCGATTTGGAAAAACTCCTAAAAATAAATCGTCGGTAGACTCCAGCGTGACCGAGAAAACTCGCGGGTATACCTTCACGTTGGGGGATGAGGTAATTGCAATGACATCGACTTTTGATTTATCAACTCAATCCTGGACTTAGAATTATATGGCCAAGGATATTCCGTCCTTCGTCCATTAAAGTGGCAATTTTCCCAAATTTCGAACAGATTGGTGTTTTCACGCTTTTGGAGCATTTTGTCTAAAAGGTGGGAAAGGCTAACGATGGAGAAAAGAATCACGTAAAACGTGAGAAATCATCCATGAAGACTTCCATGGTTTTCTCAATCATATCGTGAAAGATTGCAACCATACACCTTTGGAACGTGCCCGGTGCATTGCATAACCCAAAAGGCATGCGACGATAGGCAAATGTCCCGTAAGGGCAGGTGAAGGTAGTCTTCTCTTGATCAAGTGGGTCAATTGGGATCTGAAAGTAGCCGGAGAATCCGTCCAAAAAGCAATAGTACTCATTTCCGGCTAATCTTTCAAGCATCTGATCCATGAATGGTAAAGGGAAATGGTCTTTACGAGTTGCATCATTGAGTTTTCGGTAATCGATGCAAACTCGCCATCCCGTAACCAACCTAGTGGGTATTAATTCATTTTCTTCATTTTTCACCACGGTTATGCCTCCCTTCTTAGGGACACAATGAACCGGGCTTACCCAGGGACTGTCAGAGATAGGGTAAATTAACCCGGCATCAAGAAGTTTGATAACTTCTTGCTTAATAACCTCATGGATTTTGGGGTTAACTCTTCTCTGATGTTGAACTACGGGTTTGGCATTTTCCTCCATCAAAATCTTATGGGTGCAAAACTGTGGATCTATCCCCTTAATATTAGAAATCTTCCAAGCTATGGCATGTTTGTGTGACTTAAGAACCTTGATCAGGGCGGTTTTATCCTTATCTTTCAAGTTTTTAGCGATTATGACGGGTAATTTGTCATCACCCTCCAAAAACGCATACTCAAGATGGGATGGTAAGTCTTTGAGTTCAAGGTCGGGAGGATCTTCACATGAAGATTTAATCTCTTCAGGCACATTAATTTCACAAACTGGTGACGGTGGGAGGTTTGGGTCACTATTGATCACACTTAACAATTCCTCAAGGTAAACAGTATCTCCTTCAGAATCATAGATGCCATCAACACCCGGTGGTATTGAATCATCGTGTTCAAGAAATGCATCGATCTCTTCCATTAGAAAATCACTTCCTCCGAAGGGAGTGAAAGATGGAGAGCGAGAATCGATCGAACATATTCCTCACTAGCAATGTCAATAACATCGACTCGGTTAACCGATTCAATGATATTGTAGGAGAGAGTTTTATTATCACCAACTTTGAAGCGACGGATGGTCATGTTGTCTAAGGGTCATTTGTTCACCTAAGTGAACTTTCAATTAAGGCACGTGCAATCCTCAAAAAGGTCTTCCTAAGTTTAGGGGAACCCGATGATCCGGCAACGTAATCAACGCACCACAAAATCGGCAGGAAAGAAGCACATTCCAACTCTCACGAAAAACATCCCTCGGCGATGCCGGTTGTAGGTAGAAATCGTTCGGTCGGGAAGTTCATGTATCATTCGGGTTTTGTCAAAGCTAGGAGACTTAGTTTTTCCAAATGGAAGAGAGGCATTGGTATGTGCTTGCACCTAGATCGGCCAGGCTAAGCATTCATTATCTCCGGGAAAATCACATGGTATAAGTAATCTACCGGAGGGTCTCAAGTTTTCTGGGAAACCCTTTTTAGGATAAACCGCCTGAGCAATTCTCGTTTACCGGTGTCTTTGTCACCATTTATCTTTTCTTTGTTCATTGAAGGGCTTTCTATACATTGGAGCAAATTTGGGCATGGTGTAGTAGAGCGGTCCGCGAAACTTAGCTCGAAATGAAGATTCCGAATAATCTCCATAAACTTTTGAAGCTAGATGATTGTCTTTTTCACGGAGCTTTTCTTTTGTGCCATTTGAAGGATAAGGGCAATGTTTGTTTAATCTTGAAGCTCAAAACGGGCTCACCAATTTGGTCATTAAGGTTTGGACCACCGGAGGTGAGATGTTTTTTCGAGTCTTGGGTTGCTCCGTTTTTATCCATTGTTACCTCGGTGGGTTCATTTTCAGTCTCTTTTGGAGGAGAAGAAATTTGGAGGTCATTATAGGAAAAACACCGCTTCGGTAGTGGATTGTTTTCAATCAATTTGGGTTGTTTGCTTTGGTGTTGCTTGGCAGAGAACCCGAGCCGAAGTAGAAGCGGGTATCTACTATTTACGTATTTGGTGATCAGGTCCGTTATATTTGCACATTTGATTATGCCATATTTTGCCATAACCGCGTCATTAGCTTTGAGTAGTTATCCAATATCAGGTTTTTTAGGACACACTGGTTTTTTTTTTTGCATGGTGAAGAACTTGGTATTGGGTAAGATGGAAGCTTGAAAAAGTCGGGGATTGATTAACCTGGGGTTGGTAAACCTTATCCCTTAATTGGAAATTATTACCCGATTTTTGGTTAAAATTGTTCCCCGTTTATTGGTTGAAATTGATCCCCAATTTTGGTTGTTTTGATGGTTTTGCATAGGAGGGAAAACCGGGAGGTCGAATTTGGACTAGCAAACCATCTGAGGTCGGTAATGGCAGCTCCCTTGGTTGATAGTTTAGTTAACTAGGCGGCTTGTGAACGTTATTCTTGGATTTTTTGTCACGATAATTGTTGCATCGGTGGATGGACATTTTGGTGTAAGAATATGACCTCCCCCGCAAGTTAAACAACTTTGCTTGACTGTTTTTACAAGGAGCGCGGGGAGCTGGAGTTTGGTTTTCTTATCGAGAATCAAGTGCTCTAACTATTTTTCAGAATCTAGCAACATCAGATTGAAACTGCTTGGGGTAGAAGATGTTCGTACTCACTTTGGAGAAAACAATGGCCTTGTCTTTCGTGATTGACGAACTTTGGACTTGCTCTCGATGATTTTTAGGCATTCTCGAGGCATTTTTATCCAGAAAATTACCCCCCCGCAACGGAGTTCAATGATTTTTTCATTCGAATTTAGGGCAATATAGAATGATATCGAGTTGATGCAATTCTGAAAACCTATGAGGCGGGTCATCCCTAAGAAGATCATTGATTCGGTCCCTTGCCTGTATAAAATTTTCACTCAAATTTTTGTTGAAATCTCTGTTGATTTCATTTCGGAAGATTTGTTGTTTTAGAGGAAGGAAGAATTTTGTTATTGAATTTCGAAACAAGGATTCATCCATGTAAGAGTCGACGAGGGGGCTCTTTTTTTCAAGCCAAAATCTTGGGATGCTCCCTCGAGGAAATGGGGGAAAAAAGCAATAAGCTTTTTACCGACGTACTCGGGGCCGTTCGGGTACTTCATCGTAGATGTGATTCTTGTTGGAAATATCGGATGTGAGCATGGTGGGTTTCTCTTTATCATGTCAAAAATTGCTTATTTTAGAACAAGATTACGTTAGACCATGCTGATCTCAAAGTTGTTTGCAGGTAATTTCGGGACAACGATCGCATCTTCGTAACTCGGTGGGGTGTGCTTCGAGCCATTGGCAATAGTACGATTATGTCCATCGGAACTATGGGAGGATTGAAAGTTTCCTTAATTGTTATTTGGTTTACTCAAGATTTGGTGATTCAACTAGAAGTTTGTCGGACTTGTTGTTGTCGACAGTTTACAGGGCTTGAGATCGAGTTGCGATGCACAAAACAGAAATGAAATATTAAAAAAGAAAATTTACACTAAATTTTTTTTTGGTTTTTTTTTCAGAAGATTTATTCACAATTGATTTTAAGGACAATGAGGGACAAGAATATTTCAACCAATTCAATTAACTTATTCACGGTAGCTCTCAAAAAGATAAACGTACAGGGATGCGGAAGGAGTAGGAAATAAACGTGAAGCTTATTTTCCTTTTGGGTAGTGGTTCCTCGGATAATCAACCCTCTTATACCACTTTTTGTTTTGTTTAACCTTTCAGGTGAGCGTTACGTCGTAAGAGACACAAATGACAAGTTTCTAAAATCTTTTGTTCGAGTTGGGAACCAACAAGTTCACCGGAAGTTATTATGATAATACCTCAATTGAGAGTATTATATTTTGGTATTTTTACCAACTTGTGAATTTTATTTCTTGATTAAGACAATGTTTTCATTTTTTTTATTTTTTTTATTTTTTATTTTATTTTATTTTTTTGGTTTTTCTTGTTTTATATGATAATTATACTAATAAAAGAAAATGAAAAATATTTTGGTACTTTTTATATTTTTTAGAGGAAGTTTACAGATTCAAACACAAATTTTCAAACGTAACGATAATCGTTTTAAAGCCTCCCCGGCAACGGCGGCAAAATTTGACTCGCGTGATCTTACTCCTTTTTATATATAAATAAATATAGATAAATATAAACATATAACAAGGAACAAAATCTCGCGAAATCAATAAAACCAGAAGTAGTATAGGGGGGGGGGGGGGGGGGGGGGGGGGGGGGGGGGGGGAGTTGTTTCCGGGTCGTTCTGTCCCAATGGGCTTTGAATGGAAAATTGATGACGAGTTGATAATCGATGTTGGCTATGACAAGGAAATGAAGTGGGAACTAAAAACCTAACAGGCAAAATATACACAAAAGTAAGCAAGGAAAATTAAGCTTTGTTAGTAGAACAAGCATAAAAGCTAGAAATTGACAAAACACTTAAGACTTGTAAACTAAGACACAAATAAGCTCAAATTAACTTAAGCAAACCCAAACAGCTTGACTAACCTCTAGATTAAGCAAATTCACAAGCAATTAAACATAAGTTTACAAAGAGAAACTCAGCGTACGAACAAAAGTACTAACGAGTACTAACTTAGCAAAGTTAGTACTGCTGCTTTAAAGTTAGTATGTTAGCTTAGAGTTAATAATGCTAGTTTAAACAAAGCACAATTGAAACAAAGAAACATAAGAAAATAGCTATAAAACAGATAACTAGCTACCCCTAATAAGCACTCAGGCATGAGAATAAGCAACTAGAATAAACTAAAATGGCAAATAAGCTAAAAAGCTACAAACTGATATACCATTAGAATTGCTTTGAAAAGGTGAATAAGCTTAAATAAGCTTACTCCTAAAGACAGTAAAGGAAAATGGTTTAATCTACTCTAGAAAGCTAAGCAAATCTTAAATAAGCAGAAATAATAAGCTGATAAGCTAAAATGAACCACCAGTACTAACAGTTTTAACTAACAGTACTAACTTGGAGTTAGTACTGCTAGCTTTAAAAATCCCAAAATAGAACCAACAGTACTAACTATGGGTTAGTACTGCTTGTTCCAAACAGTCCTTCAAGTTTTCAAAAATCATTTTTCTTTTTATTTTTAAGCTAATTTGGTCCTAAATTTTTAAAAACAGATTATCAAATAACAAAACAAGACACTTATAAGCAGACTTCAATCAAGAATAAGCACTAATAAGCTTTAATCAAATCTAACTAGTTATTACGCCTCATAACTAACAGTACTAACTTACGGAAGTTCACAGAAACTATTTCTCAACTAAACAAATAAGCATGGATAAGCACTTAAACATCATGATAATAGATAAATAAGCAAAATATAGATAACAAATAAGCACTTAAGCAGCTTTTACAGTAAAAAGCAAATTAAGTAAAATTAATGTAAAACTACAACTCCTTGCTCAATAACGGGTTTAAACAACGAGTCTACAAGTCAGCTTGTGTAAAACAAGCTAGTGGTGTCCATAAGCCCATCCAGAACTGGCTTATCATCCATAAGCTGTGGTACATTTGAGTGTGGATCTTTATGTTGATTTTCTTTTCTTAACTAATTAACTTCTTAAGTTTACTTAATTAGAGCATCTTATAAATAAGCTGTATTAAGAACTTTTTGAACACAAAACAACACAATTAAGAAGCTTGACACTTGGAATTATAAATTGACTTAAAACCTCAAATTTGCATTAAAACTTGAAAGTGTTACAAAGCTGAAAGTAGAAGCTGTAAAATGACTTTAAAAACTAAAAATAAGCTAAGTTAAATTAAAAATTAAGCTAAGATAATCTAAGATGCCTCCAAGGCTTACAAAAGGCTCTATTTATAGCCGAAGCTTTCATTCTTGGGTCTTCCAACTGTGCTTCTTTTATGAGAGCTTCACTAGGTGTTTTTGTTGTGTGAGGGACTTGATAAGAGTAATCTCAGCCATTCAATCTTCTTGTGCTTCTTTTTGAGTCAATCTAGCCATCGAAATCACTTGGAAATGGTGAGGGATTGCCAACATGGCAATTATAAAGCTGGGGGGAGATAGTGGAGGAGGGGAAATGTTTTATCCATGGGGTTGTAGAGGTTGCAGGGTAAAAGAGGGTGAAGGGGACCCGTGAGTTGTTCTTGGGTTTTGTTGGGCGGGAAAGATGGGTTTTGTGTAGGTTGACAGCTTCGGTCCCTCAACTCTTATATCTTCATTGTAAACTTTGCCCTTTTATGATACAACTTTAGGGGTTTGGCAGAACTAGCCCCTAAAGTTATACTTCACCCGGAAATTTTGATTTCAGCCCTTGTCTTTTTGTAATACAACTTGAGGTTTGGCAGTTTTAGTCCCTCAAGTAGTATTTTCTTCACTTGGTTGACTTTTGAGCATTTGTTTGGGTATGACTTTTCTTGACTATTGGCTGTCGATTGACTATGTCTTTTTTCCATTCCGTGCTTGGTTTTGTTTGTTTTTTTAGCTTTCTTCTTGTCCTTTGTGTGATATCCGTTTCCTGCACAATACAAATGCAAAACATAAAAATACAATGTATTTTTGGTACGTTTTTAGTCTTTTAAGTCCGTTTTTAATGGAAAATGGTATGTGTAATTAAGCACATACCAGTCCGCCACCTGGAAAAACCTTGGTTGTCCAGGTTTTTGTTTTCTTGTAGAAATTTGTAAAAAGGTGGATTGTTTTTGGGCCATTTTACAGCAAGTCCTAATTTTTATAGCAATCAAGACTAATTCACATAAACACTTAGCAAGCAAAAATATATATGAATAAGCATGCAAAGAGGCAACTATTTATGAAAAGTTCTATAATGAAGTACATATTAATCGGAATACTAACTAATAGTTATGATGTTCCTATGATTAGTACTTCATAAGATTTTTATCATTAAAATTACTCAATAAGAAAGATAGGTTGTAAATACGTTACTTGAGACTCGTGTTTTGCATTTATAATCCTAGTGTGTGCCTATATGCGACAAATGTGGAGTAACGATTATTTCGACTCTAAAATAAAAACATAAGAAATAATCCAAGCACTCCTTGATTTAATTTTGCTCAATCAAGAATGTCGAAAATATATATTGGATTATATATGTGGAGAATCGTTTAGCCCATCTAGGATTAGTTTTACAGATAATATTTAATGCACAGCGAAATAATAAGAAAACAATATTATCAAACAAGATTTTTCATTCAAACGATTTCCCTATTACCCCAACTATAACTAGGGGCTACTAGCTACTACATAGACATCTATAATATGTCTATTGCTAATTAACTACTAACTATGGTGTACACACACACACATTTACTATTCGACTCTCATCAGTCAACTATGCTATGGATGGATGTCTTTTTCTAAATGCCTGGACCTCCTTTTATATCATAAGGAGTCTTAGGCTTACAAGGAAACTAATTAATATATTAATGAGAGAATCAATTAATTATCTTCTCATTATTATTCATTCTTATCTTATTTTGACCAAATCTTTATTTTCTTCTACATCTTGTAGAACTTCATGATGACAATTTTGGTCCTTCTTGTTTCCATATTGTTTCATTCTTTTATTCACTTTGTCTCATCAAATCAAGAATCCCAACACTCACTAAGGACGATGAAGCCGACTCCGTGGATTGCACTAAATATCAAGGTATGATTGGTAGTTTACTTTATTTAATCGCAAGTAGGCCTGATATTATGTTTAGTGTTTACTTATGTGCTCATTTCCAAGAAAATCATTAGACCATCCACTTAGAAGCCGTTAAGCGTATAATTAGGTATATTAGGGGAACTATCTAGTTAGGATTATGGTATTCTAAAGGAACCGGAATAAAAACTATAGTTTATGCCGACTCTGACCACGCGGGCAATTACGTTGATCGTAAAAGCACTATTGGCGTTTGTACGTTCATGGGATGTTGTTTAACATCTTGGTTCACTAAGAATGAATCACAAACTCTGTAGGCTCTATGTAGTGATTACTGATGAAGAAAACCGAGTATACGAATTTTGAGAAGAAGTAAATCTCCCAAAACTTGTGTCTTATGTCTTGCACTATCCTCGTGACGTCGAACTTATAAATAAATCAAGAAATATAATAGACCCGCAACCTCGTTGACAAAATCCTCATCTCTAATGAGACACATACTAAGTGATTAGCCAATGTGAGCACTTGAGCAGCATAAGAAAAAATACAATCAAACATATAGCAAAAGAACCTTTGCTAGATTTTGACAAGTCTTCGTCAACACCATTTAAGCACGAACAAGTTATCTTAAAAGCCAACCACAACTTTAAGATATGACAAGAGCACGCATCTGTGAAACTCAACTACAACATCAAATAAGCAATATTTAATTGTCTTCGTAATCACCTCTTCAATAAATCTCCAAACCGAGCCATAAAATCAATAAGAATAAACTGTTGTTAGAAACAGTTCCATCCGAGATCCAAACGCGTATGTTGTCCAACATCGGACATTGCTAACAGCATTAACTCACAAACCTGGCAGCACTAATAATCAACGAACATTACTAGCCAAATTTGAACTGGCAGCATTAACCCGTAAATACTACTAGCAGCACTAAGAACCACGCTAGCAGTACTAACCATCCAGAAACCAACGAGCAGTAGTAAATAACACAATCCAGAAAGTATGCACCAGTTATTAAGCCAGCATTACTAATGAGATACCTAGCAGTACTAAAAATTCTTTTGCTCTAAAACAGTAGTAACTGAATCTCACTAGCCCATTATCAAAAAAACGGCCCATCATCCACATATACATGGATGCCTTCCCTGATGAACCCTTTTATACACATTTAAGCATTTACTTGCTAATAACCATAATCCACAATCATCAATCCAACATATACAGAAAAGGTTATAGATACACCATCAAATCCCTAAAAATCAGAACTAAGATTGTATACTATAAAATAAACTGCGTATCATATCCAAAACAGCTTCCATAAATCATGCAGTCAAACACGTTGCCTTTACTCAGACATCAATATCATAACTGTTTCCAAAAACCTCGTCATACCAGATACATATCATGCTCACCAGAATCAAAAGCCTTAAAAACCAGGGATTTGACTACCATCAATAACCACACTGGCAGTACTATCCCTAAGCAAACAGTACTAACCCCAAGCAGCAACATTAAATATTAAAACAGCAGTATTAACATACCTTTGATTTCTCAAATCAATAAGGCAAGTGCATTTATTCATAACCTGCTGTATTAACCTCTGCTAATCGACAATATGCTGTATTAGTGACAAAACGAATCCAAAAACCCTAACCTGTTGTACCTTCTTTGTTTTTAGGGTTTTTTTAAAACAGATCATCATGATTACAGTTATAAAGCACATCATCATCATTGAAACTCCATGAACCAGCAGCTGTAAACGAACCATAAATCCAAATCCTAAATCAGAGAATTAGGGTTTGTTCTTCATAACAAATCCAATCCTTAACTGACCATACATGCTACTGTTCCTTCTTCATTCAATTTTGTTGATGTCTTAAAATCCACCAATTCCAAAAACCAATCGTGTATCTTTAATTTTTAATAGAATAGGATATATATTTGCTCCTTTATTGCTCTCCATGTCAAAATAACTGGCCCAACTTCTCTTATTCTTTCTGCTTTTTAACTTTATCTGTTCTTCTTGATTACGCAAAAAGGTATAACAACAACTTTAAGTACATGAGCAGCATAAAGTATATGTTAACAGCAGAAAGAGCCACGAGCAGTACTAATCAAAACTTGAAGCCCAACGCCCATGTTAAACAACAACCTGCAATCATCACTTCTCAACCTGCATTTGGAAAATAATGGTAGAGTGGCGACCTTGTGTTTTCTGATTTCTGAAAGCAGAACCAACAATAACTTTTCTTCTTTACCGAGTTAGGGTTTTTTGAAAACCATAATATCACCGAATTTGTTGTTCATCGAAAACTAGAAAACCACAAATCAAAACCCTTTTAAAAATAGTAACAATGCTTGAAGATCATATTGCATACCCAAAAACAGGTAGAGAGAACGATTATAAGCATTATTATAGCTATAATCTTCAAAACCCCAGAAAAATTTAACCATAAATCGATTTCTTGAAAAATTAGGGTTTTAGGGTTTCTTCAAAAACCTTGTAGGATCCTAGATATCAAGAGCATCAACCTGCTCTGATACCACATGTTGAGAAATCGTTAGAGGCCCCATCTAGGATTTAAGTTTTACATGATAATAATATGACAACACAGAATAATAAGAAAACAATATTATCAAACAAGATTTTTCATTCAAACGATTTCCCTATTACCCCAACTATAACTAGGGGCTACTAGCTACTACATAGACATCTATAATATGTCTATTGCTAATTAACTACTAACTATGGTGTACACACACACACACATTTACTAACGACTTCTCATCAGCAACTATGCTATGGAGGATTCTTTTGTCTAAATGCCTGGACCTCCTTTTATAGCATAAGGAGTCCTAGGCTTACAAGGAAACTAATTAATATATTAATGAGAGAATCACAATTAATTATCTTCTCATTATTATCATTCTTGATCGTCTTTTGACCAAATCTTTATTATCTTCTACATCTTGTAGAACTTATCATGATGACAATTTTGTCCTTCTTGTTATCCATATTGTATTTCATTCTATTATTCACTTTGGTCCTTCCAAATCAAGAATCCCACACTCACTAAGGACGATCGAAGCGACTCCGGATTGCACTAACTATTTCCAAGTATGATTGGAGTTTACTTTTATTTAATCGCTAAGTAGGCCTGATATTATGGTTAGTGTTTACTATATGTGCTCATTTCCAAAAAAATCATTAGACCATCCACTTAGAACCGTTAAAGCGAGATAATTATGTAAATTAGGGGAACTATCTAGTAGAGATTATGGTATTCTAAAGGAACCGGAATAAAACTAATAGTTTATGCCGACTCTGACCACGCGATGCAATTACGTTGATCGTAAAAGCACTATTGCGTTTGTAATGTTCATTGTAATGTTGTTTAACATCTTGGTTCACTAAGAAACAAACATCCCGTCCTATCCTCCACGACCGAAAGCTTAATCCGTTATCTTCCGGAAAGGCGTGTCAACATCCCTATGGATGAAACAGCTCTTCATATCGACGACGACATACGCCTCGACACGTTTCGATTATGTGCGACAATAAAGGCGCAATCGACTTAAGTAGAAACCCTGTACAACACTATAAACTAACCAATAGAAATAACGTCATCGACTTTCTTCGCGAATTTGTAACGTCTCAAGAAGGGCAACATTTCTATCGAGAAAGTTGCATCTGAAGATAACATAGCCGACATATTAACTAAACCTTAAAACGTGGAGTATTTAATTATTTATGATTAGGATTAGGAATGATGGACCTCATCATGGATAGTGATCTTCCATCCTCCTAAAAATAATCATAAACAGAAATCTAATGGAGTAACATATTCATCGACGAAGCCTTTTTGATTCTACAAAAAGGGGGAGAAATGGAAATAAAACTCACTAAATACTTGTTTAAAAATAATTTTACATTTAATGAGTTTAGATTTTGTAATCATCAAAAAGGGGGAGATTGTTGATAGAAATAATGCCTAAAAACGTTATTAATATTTTTTGACCTCTCTACGTTTTGATAATCACAAAATGTAAAAACGTTCAATGGAAAATTAAACGTAAACAAGTAATTAGTCGTAAACTTCCATTTCGAATATTTAATCACTTAAAGGTATGAATAAACAAATGCTTAATGCATTTCATGATCAAAGGAATTTTTATTCAACCTTACATTTTTTATAAAATGCTACAAACATTTTTATAACTTTTACAAAACATTTTTACATTTAAAAGAAATGTTTTATTCAAAATAAATATTTTGAATTCAAATTTTCTACCTAAAAACGGCTAGAAATGTTCCAGAAAACACCTCCCCTGGAAAAGACAAAAATGGGAGCCTCTGGCCTAGGGCGGCCCCCTTAAATATAAGTGCGGCCCCCTTAGTGATAAGGGGGCCGACACATGAGCTAAGGGGGCTAGCCAGTCCAAAAGGCTCCATGCTTTGCCTAAAATCAGTTTTTACATCACCTACAATCCTTTGATCATTTAATCTTAAACATTTGTTTCCAAGTGATTCAAGCTTAGATCCTCGAGTGCAAGAGAAGAATACTTCCTACCATCAAGTTACGAAGTATTATAGCTTATTTGTGTTATCGTAACGTAGTTACGATTGTATTGTATTTTGTAAATCATTTGTGTACATTGTGTAGTTGTGTGTAATAGTTAGATCGTGGGGATCATAGAAAGTATTGTTAGATCGGGGTGATTATGTTAGAACTTAGGTGAAGTGAAGAGTTGATAGTGCGGTTAGTATTTTAGTCCTCAAAATACAAAGGGTGTGATAGATTGGTTCTAGCTAAGATTAGAACTCGACATTTGGTTTTGTGTCAGAAATTAGTGTAAGCTACTTGTGTACGATTTTCTCCGCCTAAAGGGAGTGTGTTGACATAGTAAAGAGAACTCTCAATTTTGGTGCTCGGGGAGTGGAGTAGGGCGAAGAGGTGCTTCGTTACCGAACCACTATAAATCATTGTGTTGTGGTTTGATCTTTCTAACTCTTATCTCTTGTCTGACATACTTATTCTATATCTTGTTATCATTTATTTAATTAGTTGTATTGTTCATATTGTGCACATATTGAGATCACATAAAGTCGAATCTATGTTTTTATAAACAAACAATACATTAATTTAAAAAGCGGTAAACTATTCAATCCCCCCCTTCTAGTTTTCCACAATTTTCAAAATCTACATGTATGGTCAATATACAAAATTGCAAAATCGATTGAAAAAGACGAAAAGAACTATCATCGAATTACAATTCACACTTGTGTTGACGATGTCTTGTTGAGTTTTAATGTTCATAATGCTTGTGTTATTAGCAATGATCAAATATATGCTAAAAGTTAACACACTCCTAGTAGGATCCGGCTTTATTTTTTTACGTGAAAATTCCATCAGAAATTCACGACAAAGTGTACTATTCACCTCAAAACTCGGAACGTCGTCTCCGAAACCGAATCACACATCTCCAATATATATTTATATATAAAATATATATATATATATATATATATATATATATATATATATATATATATATATATATATATCACACTCCAATTGCCAAAAACATAACACCATATCCCTATTTGGCTAAAAACCAACTTTGTCCATAGTAACCAGGTTTAAACAAATTGGGACCACATAATTTATTATGCAAACACACAAACGAACCAAACACCTAAAACCCTCAAACAAAAGCTATAAAAATCAGCAATTGTAGCAATTAAACATAAATATCATCAACAAAACATCAATCATAAACAACTATTGTAAATGATTTCATCTTATTTTCTTTTTAATTTTGAGTCCAGGGCTTTGATTTTGCACCAAACTAAATAATTTACGGATTTTGATATTTCTTGCAATTTTTGCATAATTAGGACTAGGATATAGTAATGTATAACTATTATGATTCCTGTAGACACTATGATTACATAATTGAAGTGGTTCGTGAAAATCAATTTTCGACAAAACCCCAAATTGTGTTTTTCAAATAAAATCTCACGTCTAGGAATTTTTCAAAACAAAGTGTTGTTTAACTACATTGTTAATACAACGCAAAAAACGTTTTTATCATGCATTGTGTCTCAAGAATGTTAATACGAAGTGCAAATTCATATGCATTTTTCGTTTCATTCGACTAGAGCAATATCAAACATAGGTTGTGCGATAAGGTTTGCTTAGTACTAGTATTATTACTATTTTTCTTTGTTCGAGTCAAGCAAACCACACTCTACATTTCATCCATATAGTTACACACATTGAAACATCTACATTATTTTTCGTTTAAAATATTGAGTCCTTTTAATTCAATCCATAGGTGAAATCACGCCATACTATCCAAATGATTATAAACACATAAAGCATACCTACCAAGAATTCACCGCTCAATAAGAATGGATAAAGATCTTAGGGAATCTTACCATACTCTATAAAAACGTCTCTTCCATGAAGGAAGATTCGTCACTCAATCTTTCATTGAAGCCAGCGACATGCTTCCATCCTTTAAAGTCATAGGCCTCGAGCCTTTTCTCACCCTTGATGAACCTATTTGTCCTTGATTCATAGCCGAATTCTACCATAGTCTTGAAATAAAAAAAGATGAGGAGGGATGTCCTTACATTGAGTTCAAGCTTGGTCAATTCACTTTCGAGTTAGATACATCTTAACTCTCTCGAATCTTTCAAACTCCAAAAGCTTTAGAAACCTTTTACATAAGTAAATGGTCACTAAACTCTTTTGATGATCATCCTAATAGTCGTTTCTTTGGCCCTAAGCATGATCTTGTTAAAAAGAACATCACCATTCCCAGTTCACTCAAATCTAACTTCAAAGAAACCCCCCAACAAACTCTTATAGATGATCTTCATCCCGAACTTAGAGGATGGGAACTCTTTCTTAAAGAAAATTTCTTTTGCACAATTGGTAATAGGGATCACGTAAATGCATGCACCACTTACATGCTTTACTACCTAACCATCAAAAGAAAATTCAACTTCACCACCATGATTCTCTTCTGCGAAAGAGAAAGTCAAGAAAAAAAATAACAATGCTCCACATGCCATTTGCTATGCTCTTGACTCGTCTTTATAACCACATCCTCCAAACAAACCCTCAAGCCATTATCCCACTTGCTAGGTTCATGTTCCATGAGCATGTCATGAATCCTTTAGACATTTCAAGGAATCCTACCAAGGAAAAAGGAAAGAGAGTAGCCTCTCCCTCTGACTCCTGCTCTTCGTCTTCATCGTCCGATGAAAATGAAACACCATCATTCTTAGAATTTTATGAGTAACTTCCGACAATGAAGACCTATCTGATGCCCATAGAGAAAAGAGAGGAATGTTTAAATGCTTGAACCGTTACTTCGGCACCATCACCAAGTATTTAAAGAATCAAAAGTGATTGATGCAAATTATGTTGACTTTATGTGGTTGTTTACTAGTCGTATTACGGATACTATGACTAGGGTAATGTTTTCCATGAATATTTGGCTGTGTGTATTGAACTACTTATGACTATGTTATGAACATTAATGCTTGCATGCTAATTTGTTAGAGTTTTGGATGCAAAAATACAGTTCTGGTCATAGTTTTGGATGACACGGATCCACGGATCTACCATATGGTAAATCCGTATGTGGTTTAGGTAGATCCGTCCATCACCAGGCCAGGCGCCAAAATTCAAATTTTCTTTATTTTTTACTTTTTCTACTTTATCTTATAAACATGCTATATGATACTGTATGAGATTTTAAACCTTAGGATAAAACATGTTTTCCATATAATCCAAGAACCATTATACAAAACACTTCACCACTTTCACCATATAATCATCACCCTCAAACACCATTTTTTCACTTTTATTAATTTTTCTCACATATAATACTTTACTTAGTTTCTATAGTATGACTAGCTCTTCCAAAACAAGTTTACCAAATTTCAAGAGATAAACCTCACATTGGGTAGTCAAAACACCAACCTATGTCAACCTTGAGTCCTCAAGTAAGGAACACCAAATTGAGAAAACTTCATCACCACCACTTAGAAAGAAATCCCTTTCACCACCACAAGCTCCATCTATATCCATCTTTTGAAAGAGTACAAAATACAACTTCTTTCATCAGTCTTCATGTGAGTCTTCAGACACCAAATACTCTTGTTGCACCCTACCACCATATTTCCGTTTTGTTATCCTCACTAAATTCTTAAACCCTTAATGAACTTTCCACCCACTAACTTCATCACCAAATGATCCTTATGTGGTTCCACTATGGACATATTGGCCACTAGGCCCCTTCCAAACCATTCTCACCACACGTGTCACACATTCCACCAACCTGTGTTTACACATAATTCACCCGGGACTTTGTGCCTACTTTCATCAACTCACCATTGTTTGTTTCATTAACAAATTACACCTCCTCCCTACTTCTACAATGCCTTCACTTCATAGATCATTCTCCATCCACCAACTACCAATCTGAAATCAAGATTTTTTCCTATTCTCCATTAATTTTTTGATTTTTTTTATCATCTGACATGCCGCACCTCTAATCTTGTTTTTGCCAAATGTTGTAGCACCACAAGGAAAGCTGGATGTCTAAATTGACCGAATCGTGGTCTAAAATACATGTTCTCTTAAAGTGGACACCATCATCGGCTTCATCTTACACTCCTGTCGGCCAATGTAGACACAGGTTTCGGCTCCTCGCCTCTCTGTGGTGGTGGGTTTAGGATTGTGGTTGAAGTTGTGTGGTGCGGTCCGGGTGTTGTGTTCTGGGTATAGCTTTTTTTGGTGGGTTCGGGTCGGTGCGGGTTGCAATAGGGGTGGGGTTGGGACCGGGTGTTTGGTCATTAACATTATTTGAAGTTATCTGTAGTGATTCTTAATTGCATAGTATGATGATATATGTGCTTGTGTTGTTGCGATATATATTTGCTTGTCTACTAACTTTGTTTTGTAGCACGCATCCATAGCTCGATTTCTTGGTGCCCCAAGCAAGGGAGAGCACTTGCAATATGGTCTTTATTTTTTATTTTATTTTTTTCTTTACATTCATCACCAAGTCACTTAGCATTCGTCAAACCAAGACTTGCAAGGCACGCCTCTAGAATACTTTTTTGCTTCGACAAAAAGGGGGGAGAAGATATATAAACTCATCCACTAAATACTTATTTAGTAACTTTTAAATACACACGAGTTTATATTTTGTCATCATCAAAAAGGGGGAGATTGTTAATAGAAATATTCGCGTAAAAACGATATTTATATTTAATGATCTTCATGTTTTGATAATAACAAATATAATGCCATATTACGTAAAAGTTTACGTAAACAAGTTATTTAGTCAAAAGTTTACTTGGCGACGACAAATCACTTAGGGTATGAATATGACATTATTAAACATAGTTAATGATCAAAGAAAAATATTATCATTTGCATAAACCTTTTCTAATCAAATGATTTAAATAAACACATGAATAATTATAAGCTAGTTTTATTAATCATGTAAGACAAAATAGGATTAACCATAAGTGGAAACAATCTTTCTAAATCTTCCCAAATCTAGAAGATCTTTCCTTATTAGTGATAAGATATATCTTACTTCTGGAAAAATCTAATAAACTAGATTTATAAGTACAAAACATTATTTTGTTAAGATTTGGGGTTAATCATAAAAAGACACAAGCTGTCCCAGCTGCACCCTGCGGATCCAGTAAAACCAAAGGACGGATCCAGGATATGGTGGATTCGTGGATCCGTGCGACAGCTGGTTGGGACAGATTTTGAATTTCAAATGTTACCTATAAATAGCAACATTAAGTCTTCATTTTAGACAACTCTTCACAAATATTTTTCTCTCTAGCTTTTATCATTTTCATATTCGTTGATCATTATACTTGTTTCATAATCCATTATAAGTGATCAACTCATTCCACTCTTTAATGAAGAACACTAACGAAGACGTGAAGCTTTAAGTTTTATTAGTTTAGTTGTGTCATAACGGTTGTGATAATCATTTATCGTGTATCTCTTGTGTTGTGTGTTGTGTGTATCATATGTGTATGATAGGTTAGTATTTAGGCCACAAAATACATAGTGTGTTAGATTGGTTCTATCTCGAAGTAGAACTCGGTATTTAGCTTAGTACCGGAAAAAGTGTAAGCGACATGTACGGTTTTCTCCGCCTAAAGGGAGTTTGTTGACATAGTGAATAAAACTCTCAAGTTGGGTACTTGAGGAGCGGAGTAGGACGAAGAGGAGCTTCATAGCTGAATCACTATAAATCATTGTGTCATCGATTTGATCTTTCCTATCCTTACTTGTTTATACTTCGTAAATTAATTTTTTACTTATTGCTTTACTTATAAAACGGTAAAAACTATTCAACCCCTCCCCCTTCTAGTTTCCATAATTTTTTTAAAGAATTTTTTAATAAATTCAAAATTTTTCAAAATATGTACTCAACACTATATATAATCCCCTCATAAATTAAAGGGGAGCCGTAAAATGTTCCATAATAAGCATGCTATTTCTGAAAGCATTTTTCTCCCCAAACATTTTTGAAATATTTTAATCAATTGATATCCAAAATATCAAACGATTTGACATTTTTGATAAGAAGAGAAAATATTATTAAAATATATGGCTAATATATGTGATCTTAAGTGACTCAAGTACGGATTCCTCCTTATATGTGCAACTTTTTTGAATATCGATGTACATATGGAGGGGGAGCAATTTTAAAAATAAGAAACCGTCAGGGTAAAAAAGTTTTGATTTTGATCACAAGTACCTTGATTGATTTTTAAATGTTTTAATGACAAGAATGGGAATACCAAAAGACCGACCAAATGATGATGTTCCAAGAAGATCTAAGGCGGTTAAGTTTAGGTATTTGTTCCATGATCCAGCCAGATCCGGAGGGATCTACCCAGGGACACTTCACTAGTTAGAGTAGAAGTCCTTAAGTATGATATAAAAAGGAGTAAAGTAAGATCGGGGATAATGTTATCCATGACATGAGTTATCACTGGAAAAAACCCAACAAGATGATAATGAGGACGTGATGGATTAATATTAAAGAGGTTAAAGAATGAAAAAGAAATATAAGGATAAAGGGTGTAAAGAAAGAAGCCCTCTATACACTTAGGCAGAAACAGGGTCAATACATATGCTATTAGAAACACTAAGATTTTGTTTGGTATTGAAGATAGTCATCATGGACCCAGTGATGCAATGCACAACCATCCTTAGCTACTCAGACTTCTGTCAATAGAAGTTTGTTTTATTTCTCACAGAGATTATACACATTTCTATCGACTTTCTCACTCTAAGTTGGTTGATATTGAAAAGGTGGCAGTTTGCTCTAGCCTCCAATTACTAAAACCAAAACGCACTATAGAGTTTAGAGCCAAAAGAGATCATCCATAAATCTCATTAGGACACTATCCAAAAGCACACTTGTTCTTCATACACCTTGAAGAAAACTAAAATAATAAGATTCCTACGTATTATTCTTGTGATCTTGCCATAACATCAGAGTGATACTTAAGTATTCACAGCGACGATGGGAATCCTTCCAGAGCCAACATCAAACAAGCTCTGCGGCAGGTGACTTGTGAGATCCTACATGGATCAAACTTATGATACTGGATATCGATTCAGTCAGGCTTATGAATTGACGGTTAACAGATTTTTGAATTAGCAAAAACTCTCGATGTATCACAAAACACTTTATTATTGACACATCGATTGATTTTAAGAGGTCGATCTCATGTCCATGGGTAGCCTTACAAGGGTATCTAGGCATGGGAAGGATGAACATGAATTGACGACTCAATCAGGAAGATAGTAATTTACCGATTCACTTTTACCGTGTTTTCTGCTTTGAAACGCTCCGGTAATGAGAACGGCTAGTGCAGCTGCGAAACCCTGTCAAGGAGATTCTTTTAAATTCTACCTGATCACAGACAATATTTATATTGATTAACGGAGAACCGTGGTTATTGCAACCATATTCAACGAAGTAACAAAGACACTTTCGTCCATATCTGTTGATTATCACTAACCTAAAACCGTAGGTATTCCCGATGGTGGCAACAGCTAGTCCAAGACGAGTCAGATCTATAGCCACATGCTCATACTCGACCAACATATGTAAAGACATTATGAAAGCTCAAGTACATGTTTCAAAGGACTTCCGCTACTCTGATAATCGATGTCTTCCTTGAAGTCACAAAGTGTTATAGTTAAAGAATTTCATGAAAGATGGTTATAGAAGCTTTCAAGATGAAGAAAGGTCTGAGCATGTTGGTCCGAAGGTCACAAGTTCATAAGAAGGTGAACGATCTCAAGATGATGAAGATATTATGGTTGGCTGATGATCTCAAGAAGCTCAAGATCACATGCAAGTCAAGCTAAAGGAACAAGCTCAAGCCTAAAGTCTAAAGATCACTACATATATCATAAGTTAAAGAAAAAGTTCAAGACTACGAGCAAGATTGAAGTCATTTATAGAATGTTAAGCTTAAGTTCTTGTAAAATTTAGTGACCTCCCTTGGGGGAGATTGTTAGAAATACGAAAAAGTCTTAGTCATTCCTAAAATGTATTTCGTAGCTCGTAGTTAAACGTGTGGTTGAATGTAAGCTAACAGGGCCAAGTCCATGCTACACAAGCCCATGGATGCCCCATTGTAACAACTATATAAGCCCTCTCCTTTCATGGAGAGGGTGTTGGTCATTTCATAATAACATTATTAACTATTTTGTTTCTCTCTAGAAGTGTCCAACCACCCTTTCTCTCTCTAAGATTCTTGCTTAATATTCTTTGATCATTAACTACGCTTTATAATGTCATATTCATACCTTACTGATTTATCGTCATTAAGTAAACTTACGACTAAATAACTTGTTTACATACACTTTTACATAGTATGACATTATATTTGGTTTTATCAAAATTCAAAGATAGTTAAATATAAATATCCTTTTTACGTGAATATTTGTATTAACATAGATTTTGTGAATAAAATGATTTACGTTCTATGTATTGAAAATACATTTTGTGTGATTTTCGAACCATTTGACCCATTCATAAGACACTATTTTTTGGTTAAGGAATGTATATCTTATTAATGTTAATAAAAATTACTTTAACCATGAAACATCTTGTAAAACCTAAAAATCTCAACAAGTGTAAAATTACCAAAATACCCCTAATGCAAGAAAATTACATAAAAGCATGCATAAATTTCATTTTAATTCTAGAATTATAAAATACAACATTATGGACAATTATGTAATTTATGTATGTTTAAATATCCTTATTATTATATAAGGAAAATAAATTCTTATTTATGTATATATATTTTTAGCCGAATTATTTTGTATTTACCTTTAATTATATTTACAAAATTAACTAAAATTAAATTAAAGATAATAATCAAAATAATTTATGCAGTTTTATATTTCTGATTTAGTTTATTTTTGAAAGCCATAAATTTCGGCCAAATACTTTATTTGATTTTCTTATGCATTTTTATTTTGTTAAACCCTAAACCAAATTACACCGAAAACCGTTTTAAAAATACAAGAGGCGGATCAAGAACTTTTTTCCAGTGGTTGAGACCATTTTTATAAGTGTTTGGAGATCAAGAGGGGGAAAAATAGTGGGTAGATTGTGGACCTGGAGTGCTTGGTTCGATCATGGTAAGCATTTTTGTTCGAATAAACTCACCAGTTTTCGGTGGTTATATTAATTCATCAAATCATCATGGATCATAAAGGGTTTTTTGTATATCTCATTTTTCATCATTCTAATTCATAATATACATAGGAAAAATATTCATGCATGTTATATTGATCATACGAATTAAAACAAATTAGAAACCCTAATTTCGAAATAATTAGGAAATCGGCAAAATAAGGTTTGTACACTTGATTTTATATTTTTATAAGGTTGTATATATCCTATATTAACTAGATAAATTGTTGGAAAAATTTAGAAGAGGATTTGAAAATTATTTGGGGATTTTCTTGGTTTGCGATTTGCGAAATAAGGGGAAAGAAAGAAATAAAGGTGTAATCAAATTAGGGTTAGGGTTTTGATAATTTTTCTAGGTCCATTTAATGCTAATAATTGGGTAATAATTGTGTTGATGATTGGGAAAAATCAAATTAGGGTTTTATGTATTTAATTAGTTAGCCGAATGGATTTTTATAGTATAAGGGGGTGAATTGTAATTTCTGAAACTATGAGGCCTGTTTTAAACATGTTATTATACTTATTATAATCTGTATAAAATAAGTTGGGGTTATAATATGTATATTGATATTATTTTGGATTAAATGGTTAATTATATATAATAATAAAAAAGTAATTAGAAATTAATTAATTAAATAGAGGGACTGAAATTGTAATTCTGAAAAGTGGTAAGGTTGGTCAGTATCTAAAGGTTATAAAGTATGATTTGTCATTTTGATTCTATAAGGACTAGTTTTGTAATTAGGATAATTAAATATATTGTTAGAAATAATTAATAAACTAAAAGGGGGCTAAATCATGTAAATTGTAAATAAATCGAGGGTTTGACTTGTAAATACAGAAAATGGAAGGTGTAACCTGAATAAATGTGAAACTTTGATATTTACACTTTTAACCTTGAAAATTGTTTTTGATTTTGTATATTAAACCCTAAAATATGGAAAGTTGTCATATTTAACCCTGAACTTGTAAGGTTGACATGTTAAGTCCCTAAACTATTCAAAATACTTAAATAGAACTCAAATGATGAATATACTAAAATGGAAAGTTTCTAAAAAATGGGAAAAGTATAACTTAAATGAATGGTTTGTAATTCGAATTCATCATTTCTTTAGGTTCGGTCAAGAGGGAGTGATTTTGATATTCCTGTGGTGTTTTCTTTGATTATTGCTTTGCTTCGGAATAAGGTACAGATATTCTGACCTTATCGTTAAGGTTTCTCATGACATATTCCTCTCTATCTTTGATTACTTATGTGATTTGCTACATTTGCTCTGAGCCTTTTATCTTGGTTCTCTTATATGATCTGTTATTATGTTCTATTTGAACCCTGCTATGCTACCTTTGATATTTGAACCTTTGACATTGAACCTTTGCTATGATCCCTTTGAAATGAACTTTGATATGACTTTGCTTTGAACCCTTCAGTTTGAGACCCGAGCCACTATTTGTTTCCTAGCCATGAAGGTAACATGGCCGTGTCATTGATGCACCTTTGGCATGACTCATGTGTGGGTGAGTGATTTCTCACACCGTCCCCCATTTGATATTATATGCGCATTATGAAGATTATTATTTGTTTAAGGGGCGTATGGATGCATCCTAGATTTGTTTTGTATTCGATGGATTATGACATTATGATATATGTATATTGGTGACTGATGTTTGGGTGCATTCCACGTCTTTTACAATTTTGGAGCTCGCGACTCCATGGTTACTATGATATGATTTGTTTGGGCTTGGTTTTAAAAAAAATTGACTGGATTTGACTTTTGATTCATGCTACTTACACTATGAATTGATTCATGATTTGTCTTCCTTATATTTGTATTCCTGTTGATCCATGTCTTGTGATATCCTTTGCACCTTATTGGTATCCTTTGATTTCCCGTTATCTTTGCGTTCGATTATATATATTCTATTTCACTGGATTTGTAAGGTCACCCGCACTTTCTTTTCTTGCCGGGCAGGTATCTAGAGCTTGGAGCTGGGGAGCTCGCTTTCGGATATGAGTGGGCTAATGTGTGGACTTACTCTTAGAGGATCTTAGTTTTGATATTGATTTGTTTATTTTTTCGAAGCATTTGTTAGTTCAGTTTTTACGTTTGGATATGTCTGTCATTTAAGTACCTTATGTACCTTAAGTCATGTTGACTTATTTTCCTTTTTGGTATTTATTTGAGTCTTCGCTGTTTCATGTTGTGTTTATGATTATGTATGCCTTTGATGTCACACCCATATTGTAATTACTTCCTACCCTGTTGGGTCGGGCGTTACAATTTATGGTATCAGGAGCCAGGTTATCATGACTGATGGTTCTTATGACCTTAGAGTCTAGGCTATGAACCTGTGAGGATTGTGGTAGACGTTAGTTTCCTTCTGCGTAACTTCTTTCGTAACCTATCTTGTTTCGATTTGCTATTCGTTTCTCGATCGTCTAAGTGGTGACTACCCGTTTTAGGGAAACTCCGATTGATTTCTCCTACACCATTTATTGAACGTATAATCATTTCACCCCAATGAAGAACCATATGCTTATTGGACCATGAATTTTTAATGGCCCTCTACGTTTTGATGATCGTATTGTCCTGCGAATTTACTTCCTATCCATATGTTGACTTTGATGTGTTGCTTGCTAGGAATAGGTTGCTTCTCATCGATGTACCATTGACTACTATGATCAGGATGTGTTATGTGGTAACGTTCGCCAACCTGAATTTGGTTATCATGGTTCCTCAACGCTTAAGTCCGTTATGCTCATCTTGCATGAAGGCACGTACCTTGATTTTCATGGGTGCCATGGTTTTCTGGCTTTGTTATGGGACACCTTCTTTGGAGAGTATTATTATTGAAAATCTTTCTGTTGTTCGTGAATTAGCTGATGTTTTTCACAATGATTCCTGGGACTTCCTTCCGACTAGAGAGATTGAATTCTGGAATTAAGTTAATTCCGGTCCTGAACCTATCTCAGTAGGCTCCGTTATCGTATGGCACTATTGAATTGAAGGAGTTAAATGGAGCAGTTACAAGATTTGTCTGGAGAATGGCTTATTAGACCCAGTGTTTCACTTGGGAGTGCACCGGGGCTTATTTGTTAAGTAGAAGGATGGGAGCACATTGCGCTTTTGTGTCTTGATTACGCGAGACTCAAACGTATTACGATCGTATACTTCTATCCTCTTCCGGTGACTGTTGAATCGAAGATTTGTTTGTCCAACTGCAACGGGTCTAAATATGTTTTCAAGATTGATTGCGATTGGTTATCACCAAGCTTCGTGTGAGAGAGCAGGTTATTTTTAAGACTGCGTTTCTGGTAGCGTTCAATATGCCACTACGAGTTACTTGGTTTTGTCTTTCGGTCTCTAACTAATGGCTCTGCGTGTTTATGGATTTGATGAACCGTATTTTCTACGAGTACCTTGATAAGTTCGTTATTGTTTTCATTCGGACGACATCCTCGTTTACTCCAAGATATGAAAGAAGAGCATGAGCGACATCTACGGATTGTGTTGGAGATTCTTAGACATAAGAAAGTTGTATGCGAGTTTTCGAAGTGCGAGTTCTGGTTACAGCAAGTCGCTTTCCTTGGTCATTATTGTATATGCTGAGACGACATTCATTATGGATCCATCACAGGTTGATGGCTATCACCAAATGGCCCGAGACTTTACTACGGTGACGGAAGTGATGAAGTTTCTAAGGGCTTGCTGGCTATTATCCGACGTTTTGTTGAGGGTTTTCTACCGATTAGGCTTTACCTCTTACTCCAGCTGATGTGAAAGAAAAGGTGAAAAGTTTGTGTGGTCGGTATTTGATGAGCGTCAGGAGATGTTTTGAGGAATTGAAACGGAGATTTGAGATTGGTGTCTGCTCCCGATATTGAATCTTCCATCAGGTTTCCGTGGTTTTAGATATACAGTGATGCATCGAAGAAAGGTTTGGGTTGTGTTTTGATGCAACATGGGAAGGTGATCGCTACGCTTCAAGCAGTGTAAACCTTATTGAAGTAAATTATCCACCCATGATCTTGATGTTAGCTGCCATGGTTTTGATTGAAAATTGGAGACACTATTTGTATGTGGAAGCTTGTGGATTATTTACAGATCATAAGAGTCTTAAATATATTTTTACTCAGCCGAGAAATTAACATAGATAGAGGAAGATGGTTGGAAACTTCTGAACGATTATGACACTACATCCTATACCATCAGGGCAAGGCTAATGTAGTTGGCCGACACACTTAGTCGAAGATCTAGGATGATAGCTTGTTTTTGATTCCATAATCCTTCATGATTTAGAGCTTTGGATGTTGAGCTATTTCTTCGAGGTTCTGGGGGTATTGGGCGGAGTATGAGTTAAAGTTAACCTCATGCGACAGATCAAAGAAGACTTAAAGGGACGACGGTGAGTTGTGGCTATTGTGCAGAATGTTGAATTTCGGTAAACATACTGAGTTCGGTGTTGATTATGACGGTGTTGTGTGGTTTGAAGATAGTATGTGTTCCTAATGACTCAGGCACTTCGGAGAAGGTTATGACGGAAGCTCATTAAGTTCTCTCATTTACTATTCATCCGGTTCGACCAAGAATGTACAGAGATTTGAAACAGTACTTTTGTTGGGAACGGCAGGAAGCAAGATGTGGCTACGTTTGTATTCCAAATGTATGACTTGTCAGCAGGTCAAAATTGTACATCAGAGGGGCTAGGTGGTTGGTTACAGCCGTTTGGGATTCCTAGGTGGAAATGGGATGAGATTTCCATAGATTTCGTTACTGGTTTGCCTACTACTCAGAAAAGACATGATGCGATTTGGGTGGTTGTTGATGGCTACCAAGTCTGCTCATTTCTTACCTATTCTGGAAGAACTATGGTATTAGTAAGTTGGCGGAGATTTTTTGATAGGAAATCGTTAGACGATGGTACACGACTTCTATTTTTATGTGTCCGACAGAGATCCGAAGTTTACGTCTTGTTTTTGGAAAGGATTACAGAAAGCTTGGGGAACTCGTCTTAAGTTTAGTACAAACATTTATCTCAAAAACGTGTTATGGTCAGTCAGAGAGGACCTTTCGACATTGGAAAGATATGTTGAGGGCATTGTGCTTTGGGATTGGAGTAGGTGTTGGGATGAATATTTGTGCTGGTGGAGTTTGCATACAATAATAGTTGGGCATGCTAGCAATCTAGGAAGCAACTTTACGAGCTTTTGTATGGTAGTAAATGTTCGTGCACCTAATTGCTGGGATGAAGTAGGGATAAACGTTTTGATTGAGGCGGAGCTTCATCGAGATTTACTAATGAGAAAGTGGCTGTTGTAATGAGAAATTGAAAGAGGTTTAGATCGCGACTAGAAGAGTTATGCTGATTGAGCATCGGCGTGACTTAGAGTTTCAAGTTTGGAGATGTGTATTTCTGATAGGTTTCGCCATTAAAAGGAGTTAAACGTTTTGGGATCAAGGGTAAGCTCAGTCCTGATTCATCGGTATACGTTTGAGATTTTGGAACGTATTCGAGAGGTTTGTATCGTGGCGCTCTCCTCAGCAGTTATCGCACGTTCACGTTGTCTTTTGTATCTTTTTGAGGGGATTACCATGAGTCATCCTTTGAGCATTTGTCGCTATCACTCCCACCCACCCCACCCCCACTAATCCTTTTGATCAGTTTCTGCCTGATATGTCTTTGTCGAAGGACCTGATCCCATTCGGATCGGCAAGAGAGAGGTCATGAGAAACACAAAGTTATTCCTTTGTGAAGATCTTTTGAAGGAATCACCCAGAGCGTGAGGCTACTGGGAGACCGAAGAGTCTATGCGAGCTTAGTTATCCCTCATTTCTTTGTTAGTTCGGTATGGTTCGTTTCGTTCTCATTTCGTTTTCATTCAAGTTCATTTCAATTTTCGAGGACGAAAATTTTTTTTAGAGGGGAAGAGGTTGTAAACCTAAAAATTCTCAACAAGTGTTTAATAAAATTACCCCTAATGCAAGAAAATTAATAAAAGCATGCATAATATTTTATTTTAATGTAGGGAAAATAAGAATAAATTTATAAAAAAATACAACTATGCAATTATAAATTTATGTAAGATTAAAATACCTTATATTATATAAGAAAAATAATTAATATTTATGTATATATATTTTTAGCCGAATTATATGTATTTATTTAATTATATTTTACAAATTAACTAAAATAAATTAAGATAATAACAAAATAATTATGCAAGTTTTATAATCTGATTTAGTTATTTTTGAAAGCCCATAATTTCGGCCAAAATACTTTATTTATTTTCTTATGCATTTTTATTTGTTAAAACCCTAAAACAAATTACACCGAAAACCGTAAAAATACAAGAGGCGGCATCAAGAATTTTTCCACGGTTGAGACCATTTTTCTAAGGTGTTTTGGAGATCAAAGAATGTGGGAAAAATAGTGGGGAGATTGTGGAGTGCTTGGTTCGATCGTGGTAATCATTTTTGTTCGAATAAATTCAACCGGGTACTATTAATTCATCAAATCATCAAGGATCATCAAGGGTATTTTTGTATCTCATTTTCATCATTTAATTCATAATATAACAAGGAAAAATATTTCATGCATGTTATATTGATTCATACGAATTAAAAACCAAATTAGAAACCAATTTCGAAATAATTAGGAATCTGCAAAATAAGGTTAGTACACTTGATTATATATTTTTATAAGGTTGTATATATATAATTAACTCAGATAAATTGTTGGAAAAATTTAGAAGAGGATTTGAAAATTATTTGGGGATTTTCTTGGTTTGCCGATTTGCGAAATAAGGGGAAAGAAAGAAATAAAGGTGTAATCAAATTAGGGTTAGGGTTTTGATAATTTTTCTAGGTCCATTTAATTGCTATATTGGGTATGAATTGTGTGGTGTGATTGGAAAACAATCAAAAATTAGGGTTTTATGTATTTAATTAGTTAGCCCGATAATGGATTTTTATATATAAAGGGCGCGTGAATTGTAATTTCTGAATATGAGGCCTATTTAGACATGTTATTATACTTATTAATATCTGTATAAAATAAGTTGGGGGGTTATAAAATGTCATATTGATATTTTTTGGATTAATATGGTGATTTATATATAATAAGTAATTAGAAATTAATTAATTAAAAAATAGAGGGACTGGATTGTAAATATGAAAAAAGTGGATGGTTTGGTCAGTATTTAATGTATATAAGTATGAATTTGTCATATTTGAATCTATAAGGACTTGTTTTGTAATTATGGATAATTAAAGATATTGTTTAAATAATTAATAAACAAAAAGGGCTAAATATGTAAATTGTATAAATTAAGGGTTTGACTTGTAAATACAGAAAATGGAAGGTATAAACCTAAAGAAACATACACTATGATATTTTCACTTTACCTGGAATAAATGTTGATTTTGTATAATTAAACCCTAGAAATATGGAAAGTTGTCATATTTAACCTCGTGAAAACTTGTTAGGTGACATGTTAAGTTCCTTAAAACTATTCAAAATACTTAATTAGAACTCAAATGATGAATTTTTAAAATTGGAAACTTACTAAAAAAGGATAGTTACCTAAATGGAGAGTACTAAAAATGGAAAGTTACTAAAAATAGAAAGTATAACTTAAATGAATGGTTTGTAACTCGGGGTAAATTCATCATTTCTTTTAGGTTCGTCAAGAGGGAGTGATTTGATTTTATTCACGTGGCGTTTTCTTTGTTATTTGCTTTGCTTCGGAATAAGGTACAAATATTCTGACCTTATCGTTAAGGTTTCTCATGACATATTCCTCTCTATCTTTGATTACTTATGTGATTTGCTACATTGCTCTGAGCCTTTTATCTTGGCTCTCTTATATGATCTGTTATTATGTTCTATTTGAACCGTTGCTGCTTCTTTGATATTTGAACCTTAGGCATTGAACCTTTGCTATGGATCCCTTCTGAAATGAACTTTGATATGACTTTGCCTTTGAAACCTTCAAGTTTGTATGACCTGAGCCACTATTTGTTCCTAGCATGAATGGTAACTTGGCCGTGTCAGATTGATGCACCTTTGGCATGAACTCATGTGTGGGTGAGTGATTTCTACACCGTCCCATTTGATTTATATGAGCATTATGAAGATTTATTATTGTTTAAGGGGCGTATGGTGCATCTAGATTTGTTTTTTGTATTCGATGGATTATGACATTATGATATATGTATATTGGTGACTGATGTTTGGGTGCATTCCATGTCTTTCACATTTTGGAGCTCGCGACTCCATGGTTACTATGATATGATTTGTTTGGGCTTGGTAATTGGACTTGATTTGACTTTGTGATTCATCTTACCTTACACTATGAATTGACTTCTGATTTGTCTTACCTTATATTTGTATTCCTTGATCATGTCTTGTGATATCCTTTTCACCTTATATCGTTTCCTTTGGAATTTCCCGTTATTTTTGCGTGCGATTATATATATTCTGGTCACTGGGCTTTGTAAGCTCAGGCCGCACTTTCTTTTCTTGCTGGCAACCTTACTGATTTATCATCATCAAGTAAACTTACAACTAAATAACTTGTTTACATACACTTTTACGTAGTATGACATTATATTTGGTATTATCAAAATTCAAAGATAGTTAAATATAAATATCCTTTTTACGTGAATATTTGTATTAACATAGATTTTGTGAATAAAATGATTCACGTTCTATGCATTGAAAATACATTTTGTTTGATTTTCGAACCATTTGACCCATTCATAAGACACTGTTTTTGGTTAATGAATGTATATCTTATTAATGTTAATAAAAATTACTTTAACCATGAAACATCTCATACTCAATTTAGGTTTTACCTTAAAAAATAATACAGTAGCTATGCGTTTCAAGACACTTTTTATATATCAAATAGATATTTCATTTCGGATACATATATAATAACAATTTGTAATTATTTCGTAAAAGTAGTGTTATTGAGTATAGGGAAAGAATTCATGATCGAGTTTGTACAAATTGCTCATTTATTTTCCTATTAACCTTGAAGCATCATGGTTAGGATTAAATTAAAATATCGACCAATAAAAGAGAGGTTGTTGACGTAACTCGAATTTGGCATTGGGGTAAATTTCTGATTCATGTTGCAATATTTTAGTATCTTAGTATTCATAGGTTTGGGATATAAGAGACTAATAGTTCTATATACACTTTGCAGTTCAAACATTAGATGCGCGACCCACTCATTGTCCCTAACTCCTGACAGTGTTAATACAAAATTCCTTTAAAAAATGAATGATAAATTAGATCAAGATTTTGCTCCAATACTTATAAAAGAATAATATAGCAGCGTTCTAACTCTCTTGATATTGAAATCATGTTTTAATTTATAAAATGAAAAGCATATGCAATATATACGGACTTATGCAGAATCTTTTTATCTGATTGTACAAACTAGATACTAATTCTGTCACTAGACCAACCCAAAATTAGCACTTCCAGACCCATAAATCTCTAGGTCTTAAAATATAGGATTCAAATGGATTAAAGGGAAAATATGATTACAAAGGTTTTATGCATTTACAATATAACATTGGTAGCTTTCAACGCGTCTCATGTTGAACTAGATACTAACGATGATGCTTCAGCCCATAATAACATCATGGTTAGGTTATACTAACTGATCCCCCTTCTATGACCTCCCTTCTAAGAAAAGAAACTTACAATAAAATGTGTTCAAACAACCCTTAATAGCATGTCAAGACACCAAAAGGGCTGTTGAAAAGAAGTTATCCAAACAACCCTAATAACAAGTTTTGGACTCTAAATGACGATTGAAATAGGTTACCCAAACATCCCTTGATAACATGTTTAGGGTGATATAAATGGTGGGGAAATAAAGGAAATGCCGAGTACTTATCTTATGATTACTATAGGGAGAATGTGGTTTATGATTTAAGAGATCCGTATACGAAACAATGTTGCAATTATAGAATTACGTAGGCACATGAGATTAGGAGCGGTAGTACTTATCCCCTCTAAAATCTTGAATGCTTTGAGGATAAAGTGAGTTGAATCGCTAGACGTATCTAACTTGCTAATTATAAGTTGTTGATCAATCCATAGGGGTAAGGTCGGTGTGTTTAGTTTCATGGTGAGGCCTGTGTTTAGTTTCCATCTTATGTATATGACATGTATTTGAATGGAAATCTGATATCGAGTGCAATATTTCACTTTTAAAGTTTTTATCTGTAAATGTAAGAAGAAAACGATCAACGTATTTTTTTCTTATTCATTTTATTAGTTTTGATAATTGCCGAAAGTTAGATGCAAAATTGATATAATTGGTAACAAACGTGCCCTGACCTAAGTTTTATGTTTGTGATTAAAGTTTAAAAAAATGTAGGGTAATATATCCAAGTTTTTAGTTCTTTGTATAATATTGTTAGTATTAGTGTCGAGTCTAGTTAATATATACGATAAGTATAAGGTAGCTAAGTGTCTTTTTCTTTATATGTTTGTTAGAGTGGGCTCGAACCAAAGCCCATTCCTAGTCGGTGTAGACTAGGGCATCGACCCCCTCACCCTATAAAAGGAGGCGAGGGGGTGATGCTCAACACATACGCATTCTTCTATTCTTTCCTTTA